>CAVNYN010219898.1:0-32736 GCA_963692815.1 Nyctanthes arbor-tristis
TTGAGAATCTGAGATGCTAGTTTAAAGTGAAGCCAATTGAAAAAGTTACTGTTAAAGGGAAGGAACGGAACCCACACAGAAAGGTGAAATTTTAACACCATGACGTGAGATCTTATTCGCCAAAGAATATTCCAAAATCCAACTTTTAGTCAATTTTCGCAAAATAATTCAGAGATCAAGACAACAAAAACATCAAAATGCACGTAGACGGAAAACAAGAATCGAACAACGAAATCAAAGTAGTACGCTTCCGATTTACCAGTGAGCATGATAATGGAAGATTCTGGGAACTGAAACTTGTTCATCAAGAGATATTTCATGCACTTGGCGTCATTTATGCACCCCTTGAGTTCGTGGCGGGAGTACCTGTACGATATGCCGACGATCACTGCTTTTTTCCGGCCGTGCGCGTTGGGCGGGGGTCCCAGCGGATCGTGGTTATAAGGGGAAGGTGGTGCAGGCGGGACGGGAGGCGGTGGAGAACCATAAGCGTTGGAAGAGGGCGGCGGCGCGTTACGAGGGTCAGCTATTTGGGTGACGGCTTGACAAATGGCACAGCGAATGGATCGGGCGCCCGGCGGCATCTGTAATGGAGTCCGGCAATTGGAGCAATTTACTAGCATAAACATTGCGTAGTGGAATGGGAGGATTGAGGAAATGGGAATTTTGACTTCTGGAAGGTGGAGGGGGCCTGGGGGAGAGACAGCGGAAGGAAGAAAATCAAAAAATGTTGAAGAAAGGGACGTGGACGGCAATATTGTTAGATGTGAGGGGCAGAAGTGGAAATCTATTCAGATCCTCCTTTGGAAAAGTCGGGCTTGCAAGGAAACGACGTTTGATAGGTTTGCTAGACGCAACGCGCTTTTTCGATAGGGTAAATTGCAGCAAATGTCTCCAACTTTTGTATCCATCTGTACTTTCATCCCCCAACTCTTAAATTTGATACTAAGAGTCTTTATGACTTGTTTGATTCTCATTATCAATTCTCTTTATAATTTCACTTACCACTGATTTAACAATTACTCATTTATAACTATAAATTTCAAATTTATATTAAATTTATACCTCTCATTTCATTTCATTATAATTTCTCATTATAAATCAATATCAATAATGATAATTAACCTTTGAAAAATTAGAGTCGTTCATTCAAATATACAATTTTATCATTAAAATATTAAACTCCATTTGGCACCCACTCAAGTCTAACCATATTATAATTAAACTGAATTTCATATTCACATTCCGCGAAAGTACACAGAAATGACTTGTGTGCAGATAGATATAAAATCACGTGAAGCTTAATTCATTTTTTTTTAATGCACACATCTCATTTTTCCATCTACATGTATCACTTTTCTGTATTCCTATATTATGTGAATTTGAAATTTAATTTTAGTTATAATAGGAATTAATTGAATTGGTCGCCAAACGGAGGAGCCTAAGGGTTTAATGATAAATTTGTCCATTTGGACGAATAGTGGTAATTTTTCAAATGTTAAGGGTCTTTTGGTCCAAATTTAAAAGTTAGTGAGAAAAGTATAAATGAATGCAAAATTTTGATACCTTTACTACAATTTATCCTTTATAATATTATATATGACGTAGGATATGATAAGAAATGAAAATTATATTACCACTACACAAACTTATCACTAAACCACTTTTTTTATATTAATTTTTTTTATAAAATTTTAATACAATTGATGTTGATACATTCGTTCAAGTCTCAACAGGCTATGTTTGTTGATACATTCATTCAAGTCTCAATGATTTTTGTTCTTCTTTTATCCATAGAATCTTTTTAGTAAAAATTACCAAAAAAGCTAGACATTTCATTGTATTTTCAGTTCATGTTTCTAACGCATTATGGTGCAGTGAACAAATTTCTTTTGCTCCATGTAACCTTTCAAGAATTTGTATGATTCACAATTTGATGGCTAGACTTATCATTTGTCTGTGAATTCTTGAATGTTATGTATGAGGTATAGTTGTATGATCCAGTTCTAGAGAAAGTTATATGATTAACAGATTATTAATCAAACTAGCCACTCAAATTCATAGACATAGGTATGTCTTTCTGTTGTGTTGTTTATTTTTTGCATTCTTTTTATCATTTTCAATTCTTAATTTCATAATACCGCACTGTGAAAGGAAAATCTGTTCTAGCATCCTCCACGGGCGAGAAGTGACATATTTCAATTCATACCTTAACTGATGCAGCTTTATGACTCTGACTAAGTTTATGGTGCACAGAACTATAATATAGATAAGTTTGGAGAGATTAATAACTCACAAAGATCTGGACAGCATGAGTGATCTCCCACTGTGTCAGGATTACATCCTTATTAAACCAGTGCACGGCTGTGACTCCGATCTGGAAAATTTTAGAAAATCTCAAGTTGCCTTTTTCTGGCAAAAGTCATGTGTTAAAACTTTTAGGATCTTTTGAATTATAATTATTGGTTTTGTTTATCTTTTTCAGGATTTGTGTTTTTATAAATGCAGGAAAGTGTTTTGAGCACAATTATTAGATATTCTATAGCAGTGTTTTCTATTCATTTGTGGCTTCAAGTGCTGATCATTGTTAAAAAGAGAACATCACTGCAAATATTTGCTCCAAAATCAGTGATTTCCCCCTTGTGTCAGTCATCTTGATATCCTTACTGAACCAGTGCACTGGCTATGACTCTATTTCTAGGAATATAACAGTGTTGATATATGAGTTATCCCTCTTTGTCCATAGGCAAATATTTTCTCATCATTTCAGAGAGAGATTCTCCAAGTCCCTTTGAAAATACATAAACATATGCCGTGCTATTATTTCACATATTTATGCTTGTGCATGGTTTTTAAATTGGGCTTGCTTGGTTCTTGAACATACAGGTGTGAAAATGAAGAAAGAGTGTTGGGAATTTGTGGAAGCAAATAGATGAGTTTTATCCCCAGGAGATCTATATTGAAATTGCAACACCAATTCATCATTGACATTAGCAATTCATTCCTGGTGAAAAGTTGGAAATGAAGATTTTTATTTTTCTTTTGAAAATTTTTAAGTCACATTGTCAAGATCAAACAATTCAAGCATCTTTCTTTATGTAAAATATATTCGGCTGTTTCCATTCATTGTTTCTATACCATTTTGTAAATATTTTACAAGGGGAAAAAGGGTTATAACTCACGTAGAAGATTGATGTGAATGCATAGAGATAATGTTGTCTAATTTAACGTGTTTCTAGAGAGCAAAAATTTAATTTAACTTTCTTTACTGATTCGTTAGCATTGCTTTGATTATTCCTTAACAATGAAAGTTTGTTGAACTAAGGGTAGGGCTAATGAAAGTCAAGTTGTCCCAATGCATAATCGACCAGAAAATTAATTAATTAACATTGTTCTAGAATTTTAGTAAATTGAAATTTTTGTAATTCTTTTTTTTTTCTTTTGTTTTTCATTACTTTATTTGCATTTACTATTTACTTTCTCAGAAGTTGGTTTTATTTCTATTGTGTTGCGATGCTCAGCGGCTTAACTAGACCAATTATTAATTCTAAATATTAATTCAGAATTTTTTTAACCGGATTTAATTTAGAATATATTGTAAATTTTTGTAATCAGCTACATGTTCATAAAGCTTTAGTTTTAGTAACGTGATTCGTTTAGACATATATGCTATGATGATTAATGAGAGTAAGCTTTATTTTTTTATTTCCTTTAGTTGGTTCATATGCTATGAATCAAGATCAATTCGTTTAGCTTATAGGGCTATTTCTTAAGAAGGAAAAGTGTTCACTGATGTAATTCTATATAGCTCTCTAAAGTTATGAATTGCGTTGGTCTAAAAATACTTATATGCAATAAAGATTGCAAGCTAACTAATAAAATCAAAAATATCGTGTATAAATAAGTTTTTCAAATTTTGTAATAATGTCCACAATATATTGATTTATTCTATTTACAGTTATTCTTTATTTATTATCTTTTTCCTATTTTCCTACATTGTTTATTCACTCTTACTATGTTATGCTTTATCACTAAAATTTGGCCGTGCATTGCACGGGTTGAAAAACTAGTTATATATGATGTATGATATGATAAGAAATGAAAATTATATTACCACTACACAAACTTATTGTTGCATCCGGTCACCCCGTATCAAGAAATGAATTTTCTTATACGAGAAACCAAAAGAATTCACAATTACGTACAACATGAAATAAAACAATTTAGATAGGAAAACAATAACACAAAGGTGTAAGAAAATCATACCCTTGAAGCGTAGGGTAGATTCCCAAGCAATTCCAACGAAGAAGAAGTTCGTAGATGTGCTCCACACCCTCTTGTCTTCTCCAATGTTCTTCCTTGAAGAACTCTATCTTATTTTCACTCTCTTTTGTGTGTGGTCACAATGAGGCTCAAAGATAAAAAAAAATCCTTAAAATCATTCCATCTCATGGAATGATTAATAGGAATAAAATGAGAGAAAAGAAGGAAATTTCTTAATCCTCTCATTTCATCCTTAATTACCAAGACAACATCTTGGTAATTAAGGATGTTTTCCTTAATTTATTCTTGGACCAAAATGAATTCTACCTTCCTATTTCATTAAACATGAACGTATCAAAACCAATATTAGGTCTGTATTCATTTTGAGTGAAAACGTAATAAATTACAACTCTTTTAATTTAATCCCGATTCTTATTTTGAAGCCATTGAAGGGACATGATCCGACTTAATTGACTTAAGCTCCCATAAATTATTTTTGATTTAATCAACTCTTGATAAATCAAATTTAATTTATTAATTCCGTTCTACTCCACTATAAGAATGAAATTGCACTCTTAGGTCAGATGAAATTACTGAAGCAACTATCTAAATAATAATAATTCTCTAACAATTAATCTTACATGTGACCCCGTCGATCATAGCGAATATTTGAGATTGGGCTAAAATGACCAAGATGCCCCTTTTCAAATATGCTTAATATCTCATATTCAATTTCCAATTAAACAGTCCATTGTGATCACATCACAATCATAATTCAATTGTACCCGTTGAAATACTGAGCTTAGGTTTACTGTTTAATAGAAATTCTATAAGAGTTCATGATCACGCCTAAATAGTTGACGGATTCCATATTACAAATATATGTTACTCGTTACATCACTTTTCAATTCCCAAAATACCGAGATATTAATCAAATAATTTTGATCTCACTCATTGGTATTTCAAATAACTTCAAGTTAATAATCGAAGTTCATAATATGTTCAGGATTAAGGTCTCATATATAATCTGTTAAATAGAATTCGATTTGTCGTAGTCATCGTCACAAATTAAATTCTATATATAGTCCAGTCCAATATATCCAATATACTCTTAATCTTTACTACGAAAGTCAAAGATAGACTTTAGTAAAAACTAAGACAACCTTATCGGAATAAATTGTCTGTTAATTTATTCACTGGTTGTGGACATACTATTTTAGTTGTATTTTAAATTGAATCTTTCCGTACTTAACAACTTAAGTACTCAACTTAAAATATCTTTATAATTATCGAACAATAAATAAATATGCGATAAATGAATTAAACATTTATTTATTTCAAATGTCGTCAAAATAAAAAACATATTAATATACTCTTGGGTATAAACTAACACTTATCACTAAACCACTTTTTAATTATTTTGTTATTTACTTTTTTTATATACAAGGAGGAGATGAGGAAATAGAAATGTGGTAGGTGTAGTTTGAATTTGAGACCTCCCGCCGTGAATATCTAATTATTACGACACTTGCTTAAATCAATGTTTTTTTATTTACTTAAATAACCATAATAATTGAGATTACATGAATAGCCATAGTTAAATTTAATCATTTCTTTTCCTTACACCAACAATCATAATTATTTTAATTTGATTTATTTCTAATAATTATTTTTAAATTCTCTTTTCCTAACAATCCCTTCCGATAGTTTTAATTTACAATGATGACTTTTTGGGGGTATACCTTGACTCAAAAATATAAGTTCGAGATATGAAATTTATTGATATCAAAATATTTACAAGTAGGAAAGGGGGATTTATGTGCCTTACCTCCAAGGAAACTTACAACGAAACTTGAACAAACGTAAGAACCTATCGAACTATATGCTTGTAAATTAAATCAATAACGTACACATGCATATCCTAACACTATGATCTATAATTTTTATATGGAGTCCATCCGAAGGTGTTTAATGAGAACATGTCACTAAGGATGACAATTTTATACCTATTAGCCGATACTCGCGGAGACCCGCCCCGAAATGGGCGGGTATTACCTACCCCGTTAACCATTGGGACGGGTACGGGTAGTGGCCACCCCAATCTGATCCGATCTAATAAAAATTAGATATTGAAGAAAGGCTAGTGAAGAGTTGAGGATTCAAACTCTGACACTCAAAGATAAATCAATATACCTTAACCGCTTTGCTCAACTTTCTTTTTGTTAAATTTTTAACAAACTTTATACTAATTCAAAATTTAAGTTTCCTTAAACAAAAACTAATTCAAGACAAGTCAATTTGGGCTTGATGTATGATAATTTGGATGGTTTTTCATGTAGTTTCTAATTTTTTAAAAATATTTTTTATAATTTTCTTAGCAGGCTGTATAACGAGTATTTTTTTCGTACCCACCTCGAACTTCCCCTATCCCTTACAATTGGGTACGGGGTGGGGGTTTCCTTAATGGGGTGGGGGTGGGGGAAGGTATACCCGCCCCAAACCTGCCATGTTATCATTCTTACCTGTCACATAATCTATTGAACACCATATATGATGTCCAATAGACTCTATTGAATATTACACTATGATCTATGCTATATTCTAACCTTCGCAAATGAGAAAGCTGTGGTATATTAGTGGCCAAAATACCCTTTATTTTGCTTTGAAGTTCAAACCTTTCAAACTTGAAGTCGCGATACTCGTGTCCTTCAGCTGCAGACCAATCAACTGTAGTTTGCTCTACTTTTTCTTTTTACTTTGCATCCTTATTTCTTTTTGCACTTAGTGACATTTTTTTGGAGTGTACAGGTTTTTTTTTTTTTTGGGACGAGAAAAGGTAATTTCATTGCATGAAATCAGAGCTCACCAAATTTACAATGAAACTCGGAGGGTGGTTAATCCAACTACAAGTACATGAATTAATGAAGCTAAACTTTGCAAGTTCGTGTGCCACTCGGTTCGCTCTCCGTCTACAAAAAGTGAAAGTAAACAAGGGAGACAATCTTCGAAGCTCATGGATAGCCGATAGAAAATCATCCTCGTTAGCCCGAAAGCATGGGTTGTGAACTGTCCTCACTGCATTCACACAATCTGATTCCACAATGCAATCAGACAACCCCAGCTCAAGAACAAACTTCATACCTTCGAGGATGGCCAAACATTCACCTTCGTATGGATCCATATATCCATCAAAAGACTTGGCAAAGCATCCAGCGAAATCCCCTGAGGCATCACGACAAACACCCCCAATGCCATATTTTCCTTTGCTACATTTTGTAGCCACATCAACATTGACCTTAAAGTACCCTATTGGAGGCCTCTGCCATTTCGCCCTTTCCCCATCAGTCCCAACAGCCAACCTGTTGCCAAACGTTAGATTTTGATGAGCACGGAATTCTAGCAGAAAGGCCTTAGCTTGGTTAGCCACAACACCATTATCTTGAGTCACCCCTTCAAATATGTATTTGTTTCGAACATACCAACATTTCCAGAGAAGAATGAGGAAAAATTCAAACTGATCTAGGCTGCTATTCCTATAATCACTGAGGATTAGCTCACCAATATTTTGGAGTGCAGATTTCATTCTATAGCTATCATAACATTCTAAAACATTTTAGTGACATTTTTTTGGAGTGCAGTTTTGATTCTATAGCTATCATAACAAGTGGCGGATCTAGAATTTATTAGGTTGGAGGCTTTAAAATATTTTTTTTCTTACAGTAGGTTTCACCCATACAAGGAAAACAAATAAGACAATAATAACGGGAATTTAGCAAACTTTATATCAATATATAAATCTAGTCACAAATTAAGAGAAAAGACAAAGAACAAGACATAAATATAAAAAATGTGAAACATGAAAATCATATATATATATATATATATATTAATTTAGTCGAATTATACAATTCCCCAAAAGATCAAATTTGTCAATAAATAGGTCTAATGAAATTACAACAATCCAAAATCAAGTCATGAAAATATACTTTTTCCATGGAAAATTAATCATAAAGTCTTAATTCATAAATTCATCATGTAACTGAAAAAGTATAAAATTCATATTTCAATGTAATTATCTAAACAATTAAACCTAAATCATTTTATAGAAAATGGAATCATAAATTTCAAATAAGTAGCATAAAAAAAGGGAGAAAAACTCACAATATTGACATGTGCAAAACTTAATATGCAAGAAGAAGAAGCGTAAAAAATCAAGTTTTTTAATCTTGAAGAACTAAATATGTCGTCTATATTCTTGAATTCTTGTCAAGCAATTGCATAAAACACTCGTTTTTCTCTTGTGTGTCGTCGTTGAACCCAATTTGATTTTAGAGACAATGGCTAATGAGTTGGGTTTTGAATTTGGACTTAAGTTTATTATTGAGTTTGATTGGTTTTACGAATGTTAAATTGGTAGGCTTAAATTTAACTACAATAAGATTTTTTTGTGCCAAAATTTGCTTGTTTTTTCCCAAAAAAAAAATTAAGTGGGCTCCAGCCCACCTAGCCCGTGGGCTGGATCTGCCCTTCGTCGTAACATTCTAAAACAATAATTGTTTCACCCGTGCGTTGTATGAGATGATAATATCAGATAATATAAATAATTCAAGAGGATTAAACATGATTATATAAAAAAATTTTAATTTATAATATTTGATCGTTGATATGTGTGTTAAAAAAATATAAATGCTACTCGTAATACGATAAATTTCATTAATGGAGATAAAAAATGGTCTAAAAAAACTAAGGAAATATTGAAGAAAATTTTTAGAGTTTGTATTAGGCTGCACGGGTGAATTTTTGAAGTTTGTATTAGGCTACAAGTGTATAACGTACAATAAAAATGCTACATCTGATAAACATAGCTTGAATAAATGATGATGAATAATACATGTATTACACTATTTATAGTAGAATTTCTTGTTTGGCCATTTCAATTTATAATTTTCAGACCTTTTCAATTTATAATCGTTGAAATATCTATATAAAATTTTCTAGGAGTGAACATCAACTTTTTCTACAAAATGCATGTGTGATCTATTGCCCCGTTTGGTTTTTTTTTTTAACTTTTCTAATATGTATTAACGATATCTAATTTTTCTTAACATACACCTTCTACAAACTAAATATTTTAATATGTTACCATAATTTAGTCAGTGTTTAAAGAATTAAACAGTCATGACCAATTCAATTTAAAAATAGGAATTGGCGAATTCTGAAACCAATCTAGAAAGCAATTCGACATTGCGAGATAAATACGGATACGGTTCATAATAAAGTTTTTTTCAATTATGATTCATTAAAATTTTAAACTTTTTGAAAGCTCAAGACCCATAAACTAAGGCTTTATTCGGCATAACTCTTCTCTAAACAAAAATTATAGGGAGACATGAAAATGAGATATGAATACGTGACATTATATATATGGGACACTTGTATTGAATACTGAAAAAGTAGTCATGTGATCATCACCCAATGAATGTGTTCCACATGAGAATGTCACATATTAATGTCACTTTTACATGTCTCTATAGAATTACTCAATTCTAAGTAACTTAGTATATGCATACATTCTCAATTCTTTTCACTAAATAACTAATATGAGATTATCTTTCTATACCCAAAGCCACATTGTCAATGACCATTAGAGGAAAAATAATAAAACTTCAACATTTTTAATGAAAAATCTATGTGGGAATTCAATATAATGTCCAAATGTCACTTAATTGCACTTTTATTATGAAGATTTGCTAATTATTTAATAATTTTATAAATTTTAACATTTATTTTTTGAGTTTTCAATTAAAACTGTTTCAATCTCAATTCGACCTTTTAAACCTTGAACTGTTAGCTTTTCCGGTTCGATGATCAGTCTAGTTTTCTGAATATTGGCGAATACTGGAACCAATCCAGAAAGCAATCCGATGGTGTGAAATAAACACGGATACATTTTACCAGTTTATAATAAGCTTTTTTCAATAATGATCAATTAAAATTTTAAACATTTTAGAAGTTTAAGGCCCTATTATAAATAACTTTTCTTTAAGTAGCTTAATTTAGACATACGTTCTCAATTTTTTTACTAAATAATCAATGTGAGATTCCCTTAATTTGCCTAAATTCACATTTTCAATAACTCTTAAAAAAGAAACAAAATTTCAACATTTTTAATAATAAATCCATGTTTGAATTCAATTATAATGCCCAAAAGTCAATTAGTTGCACTTTTATTGAGTTTTGCTAATTATTTGACAGTTTTATAAATTTTAGCATTTATTTTTTAAGTTTTTAATTAAAACCGATTAGACCTCGACTCGACCTGATTTAACCTTTTAAATCTTAAACTGTTAGCTTTTCCAATTCGATGACTGGTCTGATTTTCTAAACATTGATGAATACTTGAATCAATCATAAAAAGAATCCGACGGTACGAGATAAACACGATATGATTTACTGATTCACAAGAAACTTTTTTCAATAATGATCCATTAAAATTTTGAACTTTTTAAAAGCTCAAGACCCATAAGTTAAGGCCCATAAATTAAGGCCCTATTATGAATAACTCGTTTCCAAGTATCTTAATATAGACATTAATCCTTAATTGTTTTCACTAAATAACTAATGTGGGATTCCCGTTCTACACCTAAAGTCACTTTTTCAATAGCTCTTAAAAAATAAAAATAAAATTTCAACATTTTTTAGTGACAAATCTATGTTAAAATTCAATTATAATGCCTAAAAGTCACTTAATTGCACTTTTATTGAGTTTTGCTAATTATTTGATAATTTTATAAATTTACCATTTATTTTTTAAGTTTTTAATTAAAACCGGTTTGACCTTAGTTCAACCCGATTCGATCTTTTGAACCTTGAACAGTTAGTTTTTCCAGTTCAAAGACGGGTCTGATTTTCTTAACATTTGTGAATAGTAAAACTAATCTGGAAAACAATATGACGGTGTGAGATAAACACAGATACGGTTCATCAGTTCACAATAAACATTTTTTTAATAATGATCCACTAAAATTTTTAACTTTTTAAAAACTCAAGTAGCTTAATATATGCATAAATTCTCAATTTTTTCATTAAATGACCAATGTAGGATTTCTTTTCTATACCCAAAGTCACATTTTCAATGGCTTTTAAAAATGAATAAAATTTCAACTTTTTTTAAATAATAAAGAGCAAAAAATTATAAAATCGAATTTTCTTTTTCCATATATTTTAGGTAAAAATTAATTTATTTTAATTATTTAATTAAAATCGGTCCGATAATCTTGTCCTGTTAGCTTTTCTAGTTCGATAATCAGTCCGGTGTTCTGAACATTTGCAAATACTGGAATCAATCTGAAAAATCTGATGGTATAAGATAAAGACGAATACGATTCACCATTTCAAAATAAACTTTTTTTTTTTAAATAATGATCTATTCAAATTTTAAACTTTTTGGAATCTTAATGCTAATGAGTTAAGGCCATATTATGAATAACACGTCTCCAAGTAGCTTAATATAGGTATACGTTCTCATTTTTTTCACTAAATAACCAATGTAAGATTTTCTTCCTATGCCTAAAGTCACATTTTCAATGACTCTTAAAAAATAAATAAAATTTCAATTTTTTTAAACAGTAAAGATAAAAAATTATAAAATCGAATGTTTTTATCTACATTATTTTAGGTAAAAATTAATTTTTTAAGTTATTTAATTAATATCAGTCCAATGACCTTGAACTGTTAGCTTTTTCGATTCGATGACATGTCCGATTTTCTGAACATTGGTGAATACTAAAACAAATCTAGAAGCAATTAGATGTTGCCAGATAAATTGAAACAAAAAATTAAGAAAATCAATGGAAATTATAACTGCTCAAGATAAGGAATGGAAATATTGAATGTAAAGTAAAAGAGATTTGAGAAATCTTAGATCGAATGAATTTTATTAGAGGAAAAAATGAAAATCTTGATAAAGAAAGAGAGATATTTCTAGATAAAATGGAATTTAACTTGGTGATTGTGATTAAAAATTGGAAAATATAGTGATAATAGGTTAAATCAAATATATCTATAAATAGTATAAAATAAAATAAAAATTAAAAACCTATAATAAAATGAACGACCAAGATTGCAAGATAAAGTGAATGACAGTGATGACTTAACCCGATTTAGCAAGTGAAACTGGATGAAAAACGATAAAAAGAAAACTTTTCTACTTTTATGTATATATAGATATAGATTTCTTATATCGAAGAGTAGCGTCCACAATGGGATGAGATATGTCATATATGTAATTAAGTTTCAGTTAAATTTCACAAAAAGTCCCTAAATCTTTGCAAAAAGTAACTATTTTGTCAATAACCTTTTTTTTTCAAAGCTATTGGTCCCCAAATATTTCAAAAAATGCATAAAAGGTCTCTATAGTCAGTTTTTGTCATTTTTTCGTAAGTGATGATTTAACCCTTTAGTTAAATGGAAAAAAAATTTAAATTTTATTTTTATTTCTCTATCACTTTCTCATTCACACACACATATTTATCTATATATCGTCTTCACATTCACCCACTTAACGCAACCTATGCATACACATTAATCAATGTATTTTCTTTTCCATTTACCTATCTAACACCAGCATCACTACCATAGTCACTTTCGGTAGTGAATTCTCCGAAATTCAAACATAAATAACTAATGATAATTAAGATTTGATTGACATTCAGGTCAAAAAATTTGTAAAGATTTAAAATGTATGAGTTTTTTTTGGTCGAAATTGAAGGAATGAATTATTGATAAAAAAGGAGGATTTCTTCCAGCTTTATTTCCGCTACAACCCCTCTCATCCCAAATTTTTGCGTCTCTATATATATATATATATATATCTAAAGATAAAAAATGTCGATGAAAATGGTGGTGTGGAAGTTTAGAATAATTAGTCAAATAAGAAAATATATTATTTACAAAAATTCTATGGAGACATGAAAATGGGACATGAATAAGTGACATTATATATGTGGCAAACTTGTATTGAATAATGAAAAAGTAGCTATGTGATTATAATATAATGAATGTGTGCCACATAAGAATGTCACATATTAATGTCACTTTTGTATGTCTCTCTAGAATTGCTCTATTTTTCTATTTTTTGTTATTTTATTTTAAAATTTCTTTGGATTTTTTGAAAAAGTTTTTTGTATAAATATTAGTGTAGTAAAATGTGATTTCTATAAATTGCTTGGACGTCAATTAAGGAGATTTTTTTTAAATATTTTATTCACAGTGACACTGGAGAATTTTTTTTTTTTTTTGAATGGAAACTTTCTTTAATATCATTACAATGCCCCGTGACTGATACAATTCGTTATAAAATAAGGGACACTATCTACCCAAAACCTATCCTAAGAGAAGTGAATAGCTTGTGCGGCGAAACAATAGGCTATCATATTCCAATCTCTCGATATATGACAACAAGATCCACATCTGCTGCTGAGAAGTCGTCTTCAAATTTCTCTGATGATAGGCGTAATTGGTGCATTTGGTTCCTCCTTCACCAAGTGTTGAACAATAATTAGGCTATCACTCTCTACTTTTGCTATAGTGAAGTTATTCCGTTCCGCGAACACCAACCCTTCTTTCACTGCCATGGCCTACGCCATCTCCACCTCTACACCTCCCGTTCTCCTTAAGCAAAACCTCCAACTACTACTCCTTGTCCATCCATCACCACTCTTCGCAGCCCTACAATACCCGTATTTGCCCTAATGGCTACGTCCGTCTGCAACACTAGCCCCTTAGTTCTTCCATGCTCATTCACCCATCAAACTTCCTCATGATTCCTTCCAGCCATAACCATCCTGCCTGCGCGCCCTTATGGGCGGAAATAAAAATCTCGACTGCGTCTGCCAGGTAGTCAGACGAGCACTCCTTCCCTCCATTGTTAAGTGTGTTGCGTGCATTCTAAATCATCCAGCCAGTTACACAAACACACTCGAACATTTCCCAGTCGCAGCTTTTGTACATTGATCTCAAGAAATCCAAAAGCTCGAGCTACCCCCAGTGTGTACTCCCACCATAATCTTCTCCCAACAGCCCTGCCTTTTCCATACTCATTTCACCCAACTACATCTGATAAAAATATTCTTATAAGTTTCGATCGCCCTGCAGCGAGGCATTGCAAGGTTGGCACAATATTCCTTCTTCCTAGATTTTCTATGGATGGAAACGCCTTTTGGGAGAGTCGCAAAATAAAATGTTTAACCTGCGGGGGAATGTTTAGTTTTTAGATAGCCTGACCCCATGACATTTCCCTTAAGGCTCCATTGGCTCTTTCTACCATTACATATTCAAGGTGATAGCCGCTTCGAACAGTATATGACTCGTGCTTGGTATAGTGCCAAATAACTTGATCAATTTTGTCCCTTCCTAATGGAATTGCTAGTATGTTAGGAGCATCAACTGGCCAGAAACTTGTCGAAATCAAACTCGAGTTCCACTCTCTCCCGCTCATCAAATCACTGACTCGCCTCAAATCCTCCATTGGCTGAGTGAACAGCCTACAATCCCTGCCAAACGGCACCAATGGATCTTTCCAAATGTCGATATGTCGTCCATCTCCCACTCGCCATCGCATCCCAGCCATCACAGTCTCTTTTTCCCTTAGAAGACTCTTCTAAAGGTATGAGCTTCTTTGTTTGTCCTCTGGATTGAGTATATCACCTTCAAGATAGTATTTATCCTTCAAGAGTTGCGCAGCTAGTGAGTTAGGATCCTTAATTAATCGCCATATCTGTTTTGCTAAGAGGCTTTTATTAAACTCCTACAGACCCCTAAACCTTATTCCTCCATCTGCCTTAGATAGACACATTTTATCCCACCTAACCCATGCCATCTTCTTCTTTGGGCCTCCCGTCCTACACCAGAAATGCGTATATAAGCTCCTTATCTCATTGCACAGATTTGATGGTAATCTAAACAGACTCATAATGTATGTTGGAATTGCTTGAAGCACTGCTTTGAACATGATTTCTCGACCAGTATAAAATAACATAGCCTGATTCT
This sequence comes from Nyctanthes arbor-tristis, assembly GCA_963692815.1. Classification (NCBI taxonomy): domain Eukaryota; kingdom Viridiplantae; phylum Streptophyta; class Magnoliopsida; order Lamiales; family Oleaceae; genus Nyctanthes; species Nyctanthes arbor-tristis. Next base: position 15,313 of record CAVNYN010219898.1, read on the forward strand.
ACCTTGTATTCGTTTCCAAATCTCCTTTTTTATAGCCCCAAATGTCTGCTTCTTATTCCGCCCAACCACAGCTGGCAAGTCCAGATATTTATCATATTGATTTGTATTATCCACCCCAAAAAATTCTCCAATTGCTTGCCTCGTGCCTACATCTACATTCGGTGAAAAGGTAATTGAAGTCTTTTGCAGGTTCACCTGCTGTCCCGGTGTTCTCTCATGTGTCCTATGATGTTGAGAATAGAAATTACCTCCACATTCCCGCATTTGCACGACGCTCTTCCGATCTCCAACAGAGAGTTTGGCAACTTCCTTTTCCATTTTGGACTCACCCGTGTCCTACCAATCCGTGTACCACTCCCCGTATATGTATAAGTTTACTTGGAGATTGTCTCTTCCATTTCGCCGTCCCCCTTTTTTTGCCAAACCCTTTTCCACAATCTTTCCACCTTCACCCATCGACTACAGCTAGTTCATCACTCCTACATGTACCGCCACCTCCCGCAACCCCTCATCTCCCTCCATTCCTAGCATGGCCTCTTCCTGCTGCTTCTCCTTTTTCCCACTCCTCTCCACCTCAACATTCTCCTTTACCCTATCCCTGACCTTCCCTCGCACCTGGTCAGAAGCATCATGCCTCACTTCTAGAATGTTTGTAACCGAGAGGGCATCCCTCCCTCATGAGAGTTCACCTCTAACTGGCCGACAACCTCCCTTATACATTCTCCTTCTCGCACCCCCTACATAGATAAACTTCGTTCCCTTTGCCTCCTATCTCCATAAGAGCATCCCTACTCTTCTCTACCGCTCCCACCCGCCATAAACCGCATAAACTCTCCCAATTTGAACACCTCCTTCCCATTCTCAATCCTCCCTTCATCCAAACACTCATTGAATTTGTGGTCAATGATTCCACATCGATATTAGAAGTCCAGAAGTCTTTCGTATTGACACAAAAAAGTGTATTCTTTCTCAAGAGCACTGATATAGACTGACACTCTGCGTTTAAGAGGTTGTCGAATGTCCACCTTAATCTTCACCTTTGGCATTAGCCCCGTACAATCCACCGCCTCCACGTTCCCAATCTGCCCCCTTATCGACTGCAAAGCCGCCTCTGTATTACAAATGAGGGGTACATTAACCAAGTGTACTGAGAAAGAGATCATATGAAAGTCCATACTCATGATATCGCCAATTCCTTCTGGCTCCAGTAAGGAGAGGACTTGGTTATTGAAGTTCCAAGGTCCTCCCACAAGCACACGCTGACGATCAGCCAAAACATCGAATTGGAATACAAAACTATCATAGTTTCCTTTCTGGTTCTACCTTGTAACCCTTGTCCGTACGCCATACGTTGCCAAGTACTCGTTTCAACGCCTCCTTATTGATCTCCTCCGACGCTCTTCCGATTCGTCCAATCAGACAGAAATCCATGTTGAGGCTCCCTTCCAAACATTCGTGCCTTCGTTGTCAAGTTTCAATTGTTGGCAAAGCTTTTGTATCTCCTCCGAAGCCATCGTCCTTCGAACCCTACTATGGTGCTTTCTCACCCTAACTAGATGAACAAGTTGGTAGAAACATCACCCTAAATAGGAGTTGTGATCTCCTCCTATCCCGCCACCCACCTACATGGGGGTCTGTCATTGGGCAGCTCCCATGTGCCTGGGCCCAGGCAGGCAGCCCCCAATGTCACAGCTCGCCAGACGGACGGGAAGAGATCATTACAACCCTAAATAGCCAGGCAGTCGGCCGAGAGATGCCAATGATGGCAAGAGAAACCCTAATTCACGCCCTAGAGAGAGTCGTGGATAGCAGAGAAATTCAGTTGCTGAATGTTTTCCGTTGGAGAACTTTTAATATCAGTGTTCTTTTCACACATCTCTCTAACATAAAGAAGCAATGTGGTACTTGGATCTGACGAATGCAGCGCCACTGCTTGTAAACATTTTGAAATCATTTGTGACGGTGCAGCCTCAGGTATGGGATCCGTCTGGTATATTGAGAAGCAACTCCAGTTGGTTCAAGTTTTGGCTTTATACTACCCTTTTCTTCATCTTTTCCTTCATTTCCATTGAATTGAAATCCCTTCGAATTAACATGCGCATTCATATCAAGGATTTCTCCATCTGCCTAATGCTTTGTTTTTCCTTCCTCCCGCAGGACACTCTACCCCGTAATTTTGGTGTTTGCCTTGTGCACAGCTTGCGTCTCTAGCATTTGCAGCCGCCTTCATCTTGTTCTGCCAACAACACCTAGTCTTACCATATTCATAGAGCCCAATCCCGAATTGGATCAGCAGATGGAACAAACAGAGCAAGTCGTCTAGTTAGAGCTCAGAATACATTTAAATTTGGCCATCATTTGTTTGTATTTCACCAGAATTTCTGCATCGGTTAGTCACCTTCCCTCTTCATTTCGTATGTTTAGCTGCTTATCCCTTGCTCATTTGTTCTCCAATATACAAACACCTCCCCCCCCCCCAACCAAAAAACAAAAAAAAATAGAAGTGTCTCTGTCTTGTCAATGCCTTGGATTGCTGTACACACGACACAGGACATACCCTGTTTTCTTAGATTGCTGTACACACGACATAGGGTATATAACCTGTTTCTCTGTCAACACCAAGAAAATTATTATTATAATAGTAATACCCACAAAAATCACGACATGGCACACATTAAAAATATATATTTAATTTAATGGCACTCCAAATACTGAACAATATAACTGAGAACATTTTTGACAAATGAAAAAGATGTAAGGGTAAAATAAGAAATGGAACGATTTACAGGTCATTGCTGGTGTGGTAGTGTCGCACAAGGATATAAATCTCTCGCTCGATATGTATATACATGACAATGGCGATAACCAATCCAACTCTTCATGTTTTATTTACCAAAACCAATCCAATTCTTCATGTTTTATTTATCATAAAAAACCCCGTCAATTTTATATTGTAAGTTATATATATATATATATATATATATATCAAAAGGAAGTTAGACTTTAAAAAAAAATTAAAAAAATAAAATAAAAAGAAGAATATATATATATATATATTTTTTTTATTATACAAGAGGAAATGGGGAGGGGAGTGGAGGGATAATAGAAGAGGAGTATGTGCAATTCGAACTCAAAACCTTTCACCCGGAACGTGAATACCCAACCACTATAACACTTGTTCAAATCACTAAAATAGTGTGTGTTTTAAATAATTGTTTGATTCTCATTTTTATTTCCATATTATAATGTTACCTATTATAATTTTACTTACAATTGATTTTAACACTGATTTGACAACTATACTTAATTATAACCATACATTTTAAATACTTTTTTAAATCTCCAATACACATCTCATCTCATTATAATTTTTTCATAATTTTTTCATGTTTTAGTTTAAAACTATAAAAAGCAAATAAAACATTTCTTTTTTCTTTCTTTTTGAGAGTTAACATTTCAATTCATTATTTACAAACTCCCAAGGATTCTTCCCCTTTTTCCCCGCTCTAATTTTCAGTTGAAACAGAAAATGTTCTTGAGAATGAAGAAACTCCCATGTGTTGAAGTGGAGTAAGAAGCTGGTGTTCAGGCAAAAAGAACGTCAAAATGCCTTGATCTTAATGACTCTCGGTCATGCCGCCATGGCCGAGCATCATATAGCAAACGCTTGACCAACTCATGACCACAAATGAATGAGCAGTCAGGCAACCGAGGATTGAATTTGCAAACATCAGGCAAACAAGTAGAAAGAAATGCAGACAAATCACAAATGCATCTGGTAATATTACATTTCTATTGAATTTCTCAGCAGTCATTAATTCACATACAAGGCCGCATGGATTAGGGGTTTCCCTGGACACCAGCCTTCCATTTTATACCCACCCAACTTTACAAAAAAACAAAATGATTAAAAAAAAAAAAAAAAAAGCTAGATGGCCATCAAAGCGAGCTTTCGCTCCTCTCTAACTATCGACTCTGACCATGTCAGCAACAAAAAGTGAGCTGCTTGAAAATTTAGCTTCCACCAAGAAACCAAATTGTACTTACGAGGAACCAAGTAAATTTAAAGCGGCCACGATGATAAAGGGAATGACGCGTAGGACGACGAAGAAGTACTGCTAGTCTAGTAGTTGAACCTCCCTTAACCATCTTTTTGCTGAAGAGATCGGAAGAGCGTCGTGAAACCGACAACCAAGTTAGTTGCAAATCCTAGATCTCTTCGCTTTATTGGTGCATTTGCTTCTGCACAGCCTTCACTGCCGCTACTCTAGCTGCATTAGCTGCCTTGTTAGCTGCTGTAACTGCCCTGTTCACTCTCTCATCCACTTTTGACACCTCATATGCTTTCTCTGCTGCCCGTCTTGCTTCCTGATAATTAACCAAAAACTCATAAGAAATGCAATTTAAAGTGATGTTTTATTTTAAGTAGTTTCAAGTTCATTAGTAAAATCAGAAAGTTACGTGATTTAAACAAAGCCAGAAAAGCTGTCAGAGAGGTGAAATGGAAAGAATATTGACAGGTCCCCTTAGACATGGAAGGAGTGACTAACGGCCATCAAGGAGCACAAACCACAAGACTTCTCAAGTGTCAAGTGTGGTAGGACAAGGACTGCCGAAATTTGGGGAATCCAGATACAGCATTTCGTGATATGGTAGAATGGAAATCACGGTACAAGTACTCAAATAGAAAAAGGCTACTATCACTGGGAAGAGGAGATTTCCTTTCCTTTGGGCTGGTAAATACATCAGAACTCAGAACTGAAGACTCAGAACTGAAGAAAGCCCTAAAATATTGAATGTTGAAATGGTTCTGGAACCAGAGTGTATATGTATTGATATCTAGGAGTGTCTGAATGAATAGGTATAACTAAATTGACAAAACCATTGGACAAATTATATCAATCCAAAAGATGCATATTGAGAGGATGAGTGTGTTAAACCTCGTTTGTAAAATCAAAAGACACTAAAAAAATTTAGAATTAATGTACCATAACTAGCATTAAGCTCAAATAATATTAGGAGTAATAGGTAAAGACTAAGGGGACCGTGTTAAACCTCATTGGTAAAACCAAAAGATCTACCGATCTTCCTAAAATATTACTGTAGCTTTAAGCTAAAATAATATAACATTTTAGGATATATCTTTAAACAAAACAGCTAACAATTGATGGCTTCAGGAAAAAAATTGGATTTTAAGTTTAAAAAATCAATTGGGGAAACTTGATGCAAAGAGAGCACCTACAGGGAAGTAAAGAAAGGTTTTCATATGGTTTTCGCTTATATAGAATAACCGTATGATAAGGGTTCTTAGGGAGGGATGCATGCGGTGAGCTTTAGAGAGTGGGTAAGACAGGACTTAACACCAAGTACATGGATGTTATAAAGCATTTGTCCAAGAAGATAGTCACTCTAAAGAACTACAGGCTCAAATCATTCCAATTCTGCAAACACTATACCAATAACTTTTGTTATGTTTTGTATGAATCTAGGAAAATGATCATGGTAATTGGTAAACTTAGAGGAGAAGTACTGAACTACAGAGGCCGGCACTTGAAATAACTTGAGCTCGTTTAGCTATTGGGCAGTCCCGGGCAGAGTGGAACAAAAAGAAAGATTCATGCATCCAATCCCCATAAGAATGAGTAAGTCTGTATTGAGTTCGGATCACGAAAGTAATGAAAAAGAAAACAAATGAATTTACTGTTTCTTTCTCCCCCTCCCCCCCCCCCACCACACACTGAATATGTGGTACAAGTCATAATGAATAATTTTTCCTAGTTTAATCTATCAGATGCTGCTACTTTATTTGGTAACAAGCTCATTACAAACTGCCATTTTTAAGGACGAACAACTGATATGCACAGGAGACAAATTTACATTTCACGAAATAAACCTAAAAGCTCGATCCAAACCTTAACATATAACAACACCAAACCACACGCAACAAGAAAGATTACCTGAACTGCATTAAGCACCTTTGAATGGTAGACAGCAACAGGAGAAACAGGAGTTGAGCTGCTCTGTGTGCTGGGAACATCGAGAACCCCATTTTGCCAATGACCAGATTGAGTTTCCCCATTCCTAAACGTGTACATTCCAAGCCCTTGTCTTCTACCCTCATGCCAAGCACCCTCGTAATGGTGTCCATTTGCAAAAAAATAGACTCCAAAACCATGCATCTTATCAGCAAAATATTCTCCAGCATATCTATCACCATTTCTGCAGTCACAACATAACAGGGTCAATGTTCTAATCACCCTTCATTAGCAAATGCATATTTATAGCTTTTGTCCTACCAAAAGTTTTAGGCTTCATTAGGAATATTTATCTAGAGAAGCAACTCTGGGTTTTATGAAAAGCATAAAAGGGAATTACGAAGTTTCTTTTTTCTTTTTCCAAAAAATGCAGAAAGAGAGCTCTCTCAAGAAATTTCTTGCTAAGATGATGCCACATCATCTTTCTACAATTCACAAAGGCATTGAATTCAAAATGAAACTTCAAATTGTGTGGTGAGCTAAAAAATGTCACATCCCTTCCCCATATTCATAATAACAGAGTCAAATTGAAGTTCACCAATCAGTTTCAATCAATGCACTATTCAGACGCAACTCTGTGGCGGCAACAAAATGTGAAAAGCAACATGCTTCTTACTAGGGCTGGGCAAAGGATACGGAAACCTGAAAACCCGACCCTTCCAACCCCCAATGGGTCGGGTTGAGTAGGGTTATAAAGAAGAACGGATCGGTTACGGGTCGAAAATGGAGAACCCGACTCAGGTCGCGTCGGGTTCAGGGTTGGGATGGTACAAGTGGGTTGAACCCGCGTAACCAAGCCGGGTTAGATCGGAATTACTGAACGGGTTCAACCCAAATTTGGTTTTGTTATTATTATTTTCCCCATGGAAATGAAATCATGGACACGTTTATTTTTTTTTCCAATTTGAATTTATCATTTGAAAACAACAAATCACAATTGTCAATTAGTTTAGTACAATTCCTCCAATGCACAAAGAGTCATACATACCAACCCTATATTCCTCCACTGACCACTGCTGCAGACTGCCGTTGCCCGCCGCTCCCCCTCCCGCCGCCGCTCCGACTGTTGGTATGCTGAGTGCTGCCATCCACTTGATCCGCCGCCGTCCCTGCCCACGGCCCCTGCCGCCCATGATTTAATTTCTTTCTGTGTCATCATGATTTCCGGGGGACCTTTAGATTTGCTTTTCTCAAATTCCCCAACTTGCAAGAGTTTAGGGTAGAAGCCTCAAAGAAATGCTGGGTGACTAGGTTTTTTTTGTTCTAATTGATTGTATCAATGAATTTGGGCCTGTTGCGATATTGGGCCAGTTTTTTTATTTTTATTTTCATTTTGGCCCTGTTGCGGTAGTAGGCCAGCTCAACCCGCGAACCCGACTCAACCCGAGTTGAGTAGGGTTTCAGAACCGAGGCGTCCAAAAACCGAAACCCGACTAACAGTCGGGTCGAAAGCAAACCCGCCCGCCCGACCGACCCGATGCCCAGCCCTACTTCTTACTAATTCAATTTTTTACTGAAATTTTGGGGTATAATTCACAGGTCCCAGCAGATGAAAAGAAATTCATTGCTAATTATTTTCAATTCCATAATTTTTTACAAAAATAGTAGTACCTTGATCACACTTAAACTCACCTTTACAGCTGCATACTATGTAACATCACATCCTTCCAATATTATCTTTCATCTAAGTTCTACTTGAACCAAAAAGAGAGAGAACCCAGTGGATATGATCTTTATGTTAATCGTTTCAGTTTACCTGGACTTAGAAGCAAAAAGGGAAGGAAAAGGTGGGATACTTTGTCAGATAAAAGTGGTTATTTCGATAATTGATTGGGTCTTTAGGCATTGTTAAGTTGCAATTCGAGTCGTTCTATAATAGATTAAAAGTCCAACTAGTGTAAGCACAACGATATAACATTCTAATCAGATTAAAATTTTAATATAAAATTACATGCATGGTAAGTGGATGGTATTTGGGCGATTAATGAGGATAATATTCTTTGAACTCTAATTCAAAATAGCACCACTAACATCTATACTGATTATCTTATCCAGTTCAATCTGATTCTCCTAGTACCATCTAGATTCTGCTCCTGTGGCCTTCAACTCTGTGGCTACCAATTAAGTAATCAAGCCTTCGTTGGATTTCTATTTTTCTTTTAGAATAAAAATGAAATGGTGTGGTTGCCACGAAATACATTGATTGAAACAGTTTGACAAATTTCTATTTTAAAACAAAAGTAGAAACCTAATGGCGGTAACCCTAAAGTGAAGGAAAGATAGCAACCTGAACCGTCAAATCTAAGGTCCTTCGAAAGAGGAAAATTTGTAAAATAAAGAAAAGTGACAGCTACTGCCTCTCTGTAATAGCTAATTATGATTCGCCTTTCCAGTAAAAGGTTCCTTCCTGATTGATCTTAGTAACTCACTTCACTAGCAGAGAACAAGAAGTGGAATCAACGCTAAACCTGTCTTCTTATTTAGTTTTTAAATCCCTATATTACATTTCCATCCTCTTTCCCTTCACATGTTCATAAGGTGATATACCATTTAGAGACACTGTATTGTTACTGAACCATTTGAAATCTAGGTGACAAGACATAAAAATATTAGACTACAATATGCTTGCAAAAAGTTGATAGTTATGTGGCCATGTTGACACTCGTGGTGAAGGCAAATAAAGAATTTCAAATACTAGAATTTTCATTCAAGTGGAATGAAAGGGCATGACAAAACCAGAATAGAACTTAGTAGTTCAGAACTTAAGAATGACAGGAGATGTAATAATCTCCAACAATTTCTCAAGAGGAACTAAATCATAAATGCGATCTTGCCAAACAAAACACGCCTTACACGACAGATTGCATGCACAAGATTGCATATACGTACAAACAAAACATCATATTGGCTAATTATAAGTACAAGCAAAACACCATATATTGACTAATAAACACAAATTCAACCTTTACAGTGAACAGACTATTTGTTTTATTTATGCAGAATTTTCTTGGGTCAACTATTTAAACAAAATCTATACTTCAATATTTTTCATAAATCAAACAACAAGAAGAGGGAAATAGCAAACAAACAAACAACAGGAAACACTTGGACAACAAATAGAATGCAAATAAGACATCAGCATCTTTACCTGTAATGGTAGTGTCCAAGGCCATGCTTAACGCCCCACTTAAATTTCCCCACATAACGACTCCCATCCTCGCAGGTATGACTACCACACCCATGACTCTGCCCACTACACCACTCCCCAGCATAGACATCTCCTGTGTAAAACCTATAGACTCCAAAACCATGCCTAAGCCCCTGCTTGTACTGTCCTCTATAACGACTGCCCCTCGCCCATGTCTCAACTCCATATCCATCATACTTGCCATCCACCCAATCCCCCTCGTATCTGCCACTCATGTAATAGTAATAAACCCCACTTCCACTACTTTTTCCCTTGTATAACTCGCCCTCATAAACATCCCCGTTGCTGCACGCCTGCACATAATACCCCGATAGTGCCTTCTTATCCGCCTTCTGTGAAGACCCAATTGACCAGAGTACGGGTATATGTGGCCAGCTCACCTGCTTCTTTGCACGAATTTTTTTAACTGGAAGCGACCTGGCAAGACACAACCATATAGTGGGAAGCCTCGGAATGGCCAAATTGAGAGAAAAGAGGAGCGCAGCAGAGAAGGCAAATGCCGAGAGGAAATCAAGAATAAAGAAGCTGGAAGGATGGGAGACCAGGAAGTAAAAGAAAGGAAGACTAAGGAGGAGTATAAGACGGAGATGGAGGCGCATGCGGCGGCGTAGGTAACGAACATGGTGGTTGAAATCGGACAAGAATTTCTGAGACCTCGTGTAAAGAAGATTGAATTTCGAAGGTGGGTTTGGCCCAGACAACCCGTATGTATGGAGGGAATTTGACAAAGTCGGTGTCTTTGTAATCGAACTCGAAAATTGTTGAATATAGGGCCTCTTCAAAGAAGAGGGTTTGATAGCAAACCGATCATTCTGACCCTGTTGTCGATTTTCATCATTAATAAGGATCTGAAGGCTGCTGTTATTCACAGAAGATGAATTATACAGGGTAGTCGTATTAAAATTTTGAAAAAGATGAGGGTGTTTCTGGGTAAGAGAAGAAGGGGGCAGTGGGGTGGGGTTGAAATCGGAAGAGATGCCACTGCTTTCTGTTCCGATCTGAACTTCAGATTTTTTTTGACGCATTACATCTAGAAAACCAAACCCCCAAATTCACAAAACAGGTTCAATATTTCTGCAAAACCTTCAAATATTCCCGGATTTTCTGCAAATACACTTTGTTCCTCGACTCCTTCAAATGGACGGTGGCCCTTGGGGGCAATGAATATCCGCGTGTGTATATCTATATCTATGTGTAAATGGAAGATTTTAGTGCGTGAGTGCGTGAGAGAGAGTGAAAGAGCGGAGGCTACGGGGAGTTTTTAATGGTGTCTGAGAAAAAGGATAAATTTTGATACCAACGGCGCACGGCCGCAAAAATAAAGCCGTGGACTTAATATAAACGATTTGCTTGCTTTATATTTGCCCCTCGATTGTTAGATTATTACAGAATATGCCACTCCGTCAGAATTGGATTGAAAAATAATTGCGCTATGGTCCTTATATTTAAGGGTAAACTTAACATAAGGTCCTCAACCTTTGCAAAAAGTAACAATTTCATAATTTTTTTTCAAAGTTGTAGGTCCTCAATGTTCAAAAATAAAACACAAAATGCCTATATGGGCAATTTCTATCAATTTTCGCATTTATAGGCATACAAAACGACTATTTTGCCTTTTAGTACAAAAAACTTTTTAAAAATATAAAACATTTAAATAAAAGAATGAAAAAATATGTCACTTTACTCCAAATTTCCACAAGTACTACCACGCCATTTTTTTTTTTTTAGTGGGAAATGGTAAGACTTCAACTTAAGTTGCCTCTACGATAATAAAAAGGGGATTTATCTCCAATTTTTAGCTAAACATAGACGTGTAGTGGAAATAAAACAGGGAAGAAATCTTTCTTTTTTTACCAATAATTCAAACCTTAAATTTTTTTGTAAGAAAAATTCATATATTTTTAATCGTTCCAATTTTTATGACTTGAGTATCAATCACATCTCAATTATCATTATTTATTTAGTTCTAAATTTTGGAGAGTTCATTGCTTAAATTGATTATGATACTAGTTGTGGTAGTGATATTACTTAATGAATAGAAAAGATAATACATTGACCAATGTGCATGTATAGCTTGTGTTCATTGCCTAACTTTTTGTGTTCTTATTTTTTTATTTAAGTAAAAGGTAACATTGTCTTTATTGAAAAAGTGAACAGTGAAAATTGACAAAAAAAGTATATATGGAGTCTTTGTACATATTTTTAAAATATTAGGATCTACACCCTTGAGAAAAAAGGTTAATGATGAAATTATCACTTTTTATAAAGATTGGGGACAATTTTTTAACAAAATTAAAAAAAAAAACAACCTGCTCCACCCCCACCCCCAAGATTGGCAGCCAGAAATGGAATGGCCGGATGCCGGAATGGCAGTATTCTGGTTGCAAAAGGGGGGAGCATCCCTCTATTTTGCTGCCTGAAATGCGCCAGCAAAATAGGGGGAATTCACTCACCATTTGTGCTGTCAGTCTGACAGCAAAAGCAGATTGTGCTGCTGTTTTCTAGTAGTAATGCAGCACAAATGGGGTGAATCCCCCCATTTTGCTTCCTGAAATACTATATTTCGGCAGTCGGCGATTCCATTTCCAGCGGCCAATCTTGGTGTAGGGGGTGGAGTGGGGTGTTTTCTCTCTTTTTTTTTTAATTTTTTAATTATTTTTCAACATTTTAAAAAAAAAATTAAAAAGTTCAAGGGTGTAATCGTTGTTTTATTGAAAATTGGGTTAATTTCACAAATCATCTCCAACCTTGAGCTAAGTCTCGATTTCGTCCTCAACCTTTGAAAAATACCACAAATCACCACTTTTTACACTATTTCACAAAATTTTTAACAAAAAGACGATTATACACCTTAAATTTTTTAATTTTTTTAAAAAAATGATTAAAAATAATAAAAAATTAAAAAAAGAAAAGAAAACCCCACCTCCACTAACGGCAGCAATGGGGGGAGACTCCCCCCATTTGGCCGCCAAAAAAGGGAGCATTGGCTGCCGGAAAAGTGTTGCCATTTCTGGCAGCACAAATGAGGGGAGCTTGTGAAATGAGGAGAGGCTCCCCATTTTGGCCGTCGGAAACAGCAGCCTTGGCTGTCATTTCCGGCAACCAAAGTGCTGCCTGCTACCATTTCTGGTAGCACAAATCTCACCCCCCAAAATTTGGGTGTGAAATGGGAGGGAGACTCCTCCCCATTTAGGTGTGAAATATTGGGGGGGGGGGCGGGGAGAGAGACTCCCCCCATTTGTGCTGCCATATCTTGCAGCACTTTGACTACAATTTCTGCAGCCAATGCTGCCGTTTCCAGAGACCAAATAGGGGGAGCCTCCCCCATTTGACAGGAACTGCCGCCATTTCTGGCAGCACATTGGCTGCCCTCTCCGGCGGCCAAATGGGGGGAGCCCCCCATTGCTGCCGTTGGCGGGGGTAGGGAGGTGTTTTCTTTTTTTTTTTATTATTTTTAAACGTTTTTAAAAAAAATTAAAAAGTTTACGAGGGTATAATCTTCTTTTTGTCAAAAATTTTGTGGAATAGTGTAAAAAAAGACGATTTGTGCTTATTTTTCAAAGGTTGGGGGTTGTAGTGTGTCTTAACAAAGGTTGGGGACGAAATCGAGACTTAGATCAAAGGTTCGGGACGATTTGTGAAATTAATCCCTGAAAATTTTATTGAATAGTGGCAAAAAAGACGATTTGTGTGTATTTATTCAAGGTAGGGCTGTGGAGGATGAAAAAAAAGTTGTGGATGAAACAAATTCTTAACTCAAATGTTGATATTGTTTCAAACTAGGAAAAAACCAAAGCTTGTCGCCAACTTGAAATGAAATCTTGTATGATCAAATATATTATGGAGAAGTGTTCTTCAAAGGTTAGGATGCCTTTTAACAAGTTCACATATCTAGGGAGCCAATGATTAAATTTTATATCCTCCAATGTATCTAATAGAATCTTATCACATACTCTATTGGACACTATAAACTCCATAGAAGAACCGAACCAATGATAGACAGTTTTTTGGACGTCAATTTTGTAACGTAACTTACTTTGAAAAGTCAAAATAAAAGATACTCTACATAATTGTCACTCTGATTACCACATAGCCTATGCCACATGCAATGTAATTCATAGGGTGAATCGATGCTTTTGCCTAAATAGACTATACTCAGAATCTAGCGAGTGGCGCTAAGTAATGGTCACTATGATATACCACCTCAATGATCAATCAGGATTTAATTGGGTGGGTCAAGTGCCTAATGCATCATAGGCGATTCCTTGACTTTGACATGTTGAACCTCTCCGATTTGGAAATTTTCTAAAGGACCAATGTTGGTTCCTTAAAACTCCTCTGATGCAGTGATATAATATTAATAGCTCATTTTGATGCAAAAATGTAAATTTTTCTGCTAACCCCTTGAGCATCTGCACACGCTCAACTGTTGACATTTCTTGCACTTGTTATTGCCACTTCTCTTCAAAATTTCCAATGCTCAACTAGATTCCAATTTCTATACTCCCCATCACCCCCCCCCCCCAAAAAAAAAAGGAAAAAAAATCTAGATTCCAATTTTTTGTTTGATTAACCAAATTAGCTAAAAAAAACCAACTTGATAAAAAATGTCTGTAATCATTTTTTTGATACAATTTATTTACCAATAATTTATAATAATTTAAATTTTTGTTCTTTCAAGGGCCAAAAGAAGGAAAAGAAAAAGGGGAAAGGGCATGATCGTTCTTTTATTTTTCTGTTTTCTGACCGAAAATTTAGGGAAAGTATTATCTGTCCAGACACTACCTTGAGATGCAAGAATTGCTGACCACTTATGATTGGGTCAAAATTAAACAATTTATCCCAGAATTAAACCAATATTCCAGTATTAATCACGCCTTAATTAATGAGCTAAGTCAACCAAATTATTCATTTTAACACAATGTATATATTAATTAATAATCATCCGGCAAAGTTATTATTAGTACAAAATATATTAAATAATATCCACTTAATATTCGTATGTTATAATATAGACTTATGGGAGATGGTGCTATTGTTGTCTATACATTTTTCAACTGCAAAACACCATCGACAAAAAACCCAATTTAGGAGGTTTCAACAAAAAAGTAATGACGCATTTAGTTTTTGTGACATCAAGAGATAATGTAATAATGTAGAAGCATTAGATTAGTAAATAACATAATTATCATATACTGATTTCACGTTAAACAAATCAGAATGTACATCAATCTTTTGTACAACACAGTCTGTAGAATTTATCATTACACATACAACGATGTTACTAAACACCAACAGTGCTATATAGTATTTATCTAGTCAACTAGGAAGTGTCTTGACTTATATTCACTTGACTTAAGAGTATGTAAAATAATACAACTACGAAATTGTCAGTAGAGGTAAATAATGTGCAATGTATGCACATATCCCATATATTAATACCCCAAAGTAATTATCATGAAAGCAAAAGGTTAACTTGGTAAAACGAACTAACAGAAAAGCATATACTAATTAGTTATTTCACAGAAGTCCATGCTTCTTCTCATTATTATTACCCGTTTTTTCTTAAAGCTTTTTCATTAGACATATGTAATCAATTATGTAGAAAGCAATTAAGCAGACAAAATAAGTGTAGAAGTTGAGCAAAGATTGAAAAGCTGGGCAAGGATTGAAAGGGATGGCAAATTGACCCACCCGTATTTTGGTTTCCCTTTTAAATGGAGCAGGTTCTAACATCTAAAGATGAGCTGGTCTCGGATTGAATATGCTATCTCCATCCCAAAAAGATGACCATGTTTTATTTTTCATCCGTCCCAAAATATGATCCAATTTCTTTTTTAAAAAATAGTTAAATAGTTCTTTTATAAACCCCTATTTAATATGCATAATTATCAAAAAAATAAAATTATTAAAATGAAATAATTAGTAAATAAAAATATATAATAAGTAAATGATGTTAAAATTTACTTTTCAATACTATTAAATGAAAATTTCTTAATTTATGTGAAAAAGAAAATATGACCATCTTTTTGAGATGAATGTAGACTATATTGATTAATTTTTGGTAATTGAGTTGACAAAAGTCCACAATGTTATTCACTGATTAAGACTAATAGCATCATCCATTATTCTATATATTCTTGTCTTATAATGTCATTTCACCAATTAAAAAATAAAAACTCCATTCCTAATCAACCAAAATTTTATCAAACAAGCTTGGTTCAACCGCTAGTCGAAACACTTAAAATCCAATAAAGAAAATCTGCTACCAACATGCCTACCATGTCTGTCAACTGTCAGAACATCTCATCAAATAGAAACAAGAAAGTCACAAGTGAATTTTTTCCCCCTCCTTTTTTCCTCCAATTTTTCCTGTCAGCATAAACTCTTAACTCTGCTGAGTAAACGTTAATGGCATCATACAGGATTACATTTGGAAACAGTCTTGTATGGTAGCTCCATTAGGAAAAATATAGTTCCAATATACATGAACACACGATGGTAACATAAAAACTCAATTTCAAACAGTTACAAAACCTGAAAAAGTAATAAAAATTACATATGCAGTGTAGAATTTATGGAAAGAGCTTAAACAATTAGTTTGCAAGATGGTGCATCTCATTGATCATTCAATTTCCTTGAATTCAGCTCCTTTTACCTGAGTTGTTATTGACCCACTCAGGACCATTAAAAAGTTGTACATCATTGAAGCCAACGAGAACCACTTCTGGCCAGAAAATTTGATCCCAGTTCCCCGACTGGAAACTCCTCTGCATCAAGGCTTGTGAAGCTTGAAGCCAAAAACTCTTTGGGTGTAACTTTGTGTTGGCTTTTGTGGCTTCAGGTGTCCATATGTCATCAATAACAGATGAGGGAATGTGGTACCGAAATAAGCACCGTCAATGTCTTTTATCAGTTGAGGAATAGGTTCCACAAATTTGGTGTCGAAAATTCAGAAAGCCACAGCAGATATTTATGCTACAATGCATATGTTTAGCCACCAACTTATGTCATTCCTGAATTAGTCATTTTCCTAGCTGAGTGCTTTTCCCCTAGAGAAAATTAAGATAACCTGGTAGTTGTGTGCTTCTTTAATGACATTAAGAGATAGTATAGCTTGGCTTTATCATCCTGTTAGGATTTAAGATTAACAGTATTACAGGGTCAAGAGGGGCCAGAAATTCAACATCACGGATATAAGAAAACTGTTCGTTCTAGATTAAAAGCCCAAGTCAGAAAATGAATAAGTGTTAGATATTTATTTGTTCAGCATCATCGGCTACCATATTGGAATCTATTGATTTCAAGAGTAGGAAACTAAGGGCTTGTCTAGTGGAGTTTTTTCAGAAGTGATCTTTAAGAGGTGATAGGAAAGTAGCTAAGATGATTTGAGGAAATGCAAAAAAATAATTGTGTATGGAAGATATGTGGTTGGAAATGATGTTTCATATATTGAATAACATTTAAGCAAAATCTACGCTGAATTGGCGGTAGGTAGGCCTTCAAGTGATAAGGTTGGATCAGTGGTAGTTTCTGCTTTGTCGGGTACCAATGGAATGATGGTGGCTATGATTCTCAAAAAGCGGTAACACAAAACTTGCCGATTGCATTTATATGTGCTTGTGTGTGTGTGTTTGCGTGAGATAGAATGACATGCATGTATAACCAACTTAGTTAAGCAAGCAAATTAAACAGAATACAGAAGCTTCAAAAATAAAAATAAAAGCATAATGCAGGATACTGCCTTGGTACTTGGATCTAGGGTAGTAAATATCTTCACATTTCGGACAGTATATCTTCACGGTGCTTGAACGCGGAACGTCTGATTGACCAACTGGAAGGCAAGGCTGTCCACAGCAGTAAACCCTTGGGCATCTACCAAAATCGTAGTTTTTGTACTTTTCCAACTGAAAATTTGCATCTCATTTGAGTTACATAATTCACAATAAATGGAGAGATCCAACAACAAATATGTAATCTCACTAATAATCATAAATAATAATGTTACCATTGCAGCC
This sequence comes from Nyctanthes arbor-tristis, assembly GCA_963692815.1. NCBI lineage: Eukaryota > Viridiplantae > Streptophyta > Magnoliopsida > Lamiales > Oleaceae > Nyctanthes > Nyctanthes arbor-tristis. The sequence continues at coordinate 32,574 of CAVNYN010219898.1, forward strand.
ATTCCCTTGCTTGTCAAAATGTACCGGACATGAATGAGACCATAAAGCATCTCTGCTGCCGATTCAACCAACTCATTTTGTTCCTCGGTGAACATATCACCTATTTATCCCAATTTGAAGGGGGGGGGGGGGGGGAGAAGAAGCCCACAGGCATCATATGAAT
>CAVNYN010219902.1:0-31907 GCA_963692815.1 Nyctanthes arbor-tristis
ACCATCCTCTCTCTCCCCCCCCCCTCTCAACACACCCCCCCCCCCAAAAAAAAAAATTCTCTCTAGTCAGACAAATCCCTCCACCCAAGAAGGCTCTTTTACTGATTTCCCTTTGAGAACTCTCTCTATGATGTCCTTTGAGAACCCTCTCTATGATCTCCACTTTTTTACCCCCTCACAAACTCATACCGGAGATAGAGGGAAAACATAAGGCCGAGATGATAATATTCCCTACTCCGGGTTTGATCAGCCAAAAACACCCTAAAAATTCACTACAAATCCAATCTGATTTTACTATTCATTGTTTTCTTCATTTTCTGTCTATGGTTGGCTCAATGGTAGATTTTTCACGTCAACCGCACTTTTTTCAAATGGTCAAATATTTCCTTTGTATTATTGATAATCTTCTAAGAAATTTACTTACACAATCCTTTCCATAAATTTAATAAATTACTAGCTAGTCCAATCGATGGAATTGTATTATATTCACCCTTCACTCTTCAGTTGTCTAAACTTTAGGAAGCAAACACGACAATATGGAAAAAGAATCCACTCAAGTAGTCAAGTTCTGCCCAGTTCCCATTTCACCTTCTAAAAAATCTCCTCTATATTACGTATCTTTTTGTATTTTTAGCGTATTTGATCATGTTAGTACTCTATATATATATATATATATATATGCTTTTACAATGATTTACTTTATTCAAGTAAGTAAATAGTGTAGCGCTTGTACGGTGCCCATTGCCCAGTAATTTTTATAAATGTATAGTAATGTGGATATAAGAATTTGTAAAACTCTGCAAAATTTTTACATAATCAACAGCAAAAAAAATATTAAAAATATTATTCTCTTATAATTTTTTTGAATGGATTTTATAACATAATTATTAATATTAAAACAACATAATTGATGCAAAGTTTGAAATACTTCTTAAAAACTACATTTGTGATTGGATGGAAATTTTATGACCCTCATGGTTTCATGTGGGTGTACATATGCATGCCACATGGGATGGTGAGTGCAAAAATGGCATTCACGATGAGTTTCAGAAAATAATTTTATAGCTAGACGGATAATGTTAGTACGAAATTTCTTGACATTACTAATTTTTCTAATTTTCCTTAAGTGTTAAAATGTGTCACATTGTGCTACTAGTTGCATGACTTTATTTTACATGTTATATTAATTTAAGCATGCAAATTTTATAGTCTTGGCCGAAAAGAAAGGAAGGTTGGGGCGTGTGTACCTTACTTGAGGCTCAAGAGTTCTATTTTACATGCAAGTTTTAAGTTACCTAATTTGTGTTATACACTAGTTACCTTATTTATCTAGGGTTAACTTCTTGCATGACAAGTTTAATTAGAATAGATAAGTTTCGTATTTATAGTATATAAGAATTCTAACTTGCCTTATTCTTGTTCTACTTAGAATTGGTAATTTTAATTTTTGTCTTGCACAAGAATTCAAAGTCTTATCATATTTATTCTTCTTGTAGGTCGAACGAAAAAAGGAGACGACGAGCCAAAGCATTCTTGCATTATTTTTTAAGAGCTCGACCGCAAGGAGAAAGCAAACACACAGCCATAACCCGCGAGATTCATTCTTGCATTTGGACCTACATGTCTTAAACCATGTTTGTTTGGCAAAACCCTACATAGTGCATTGATTGAAGATCATACATGTGCTAGGGACTATCCACACGAGATTAAAGAGTTTTAGGAGTTCTTATTTCCCACGATGAGTCTAGGTGGATTCTAGGAGACTTGATATACGTTCCCGTGTGAGAGCGATAGCGAGAGGACAAGAGCAGCGCATATTGCCACGTGTCAAAAAGCGTAAAGAATTAAGGGAGTTTTTTTATAAGTTTTTTCTTTTGAATGTTTAGTGTATATTGCGATATCACTAAGTCTCTCAAGTTGTACTAAACTCTTATCTGTGTTAGTGGATTGTTTGTCCTTGGCACGGGTGCCCACAGTTTTCCCAGTTGGGTTTCTGCGTCAACAATTCTAGTGTTTTTAATTTCCGCATACATACCCGAGCTAGATATATATCTAGGTCACGTTACACTTTACACGAGAATAATTGTTAAGTAGTTAGGCAGGATATATCTTGATTAAAGTCTAGATAACCACCGTATTCATAGATACTGTGATTTGTCAATTTGCTGTGAATATTTATCTAAAAATACACATCACAATCGGGTTCTCCCAGATACAAAAATCATAATAATTCTATAATAGCCACATTTTGTTAAAAAAAATTACATATATTATTAAACATTATAAAAACTAATTATGTAGTTCATATATTAAATTATTATCTGTCAAGATGTGAATTAGTGCAAAGGGTAATTGATATTAAATTCTGATATTGATGATATTTATTATAATTAATTAATATAATTTTCCGGAAAATATTTCAAATTGAAACTTTCAGTTAAATCACTACAACCTATATATTAATCTTTTCTACTAGCTAGGTAATTAAAATTGAAAGTTCATAGTTTTGTAAATTTTTGATACATACATATTCAGGCTTACGTCCCACAATTTCAAAGATTTCAAACACGCAGCGCCATCACCTGGGTGATAAGCTACATTGATACATGCCCACCAACTTATTTGCTACTAGTTACATGATCTTGCAGCTGGCTCATTCATTAGAAACTGGCTGATTTATAAAACCAGTACGTAATAGAATTGGCAAATCAATACATAACTAAAATCATAGTAATTTATTTTCAAAATTATAATTTACTTTCAAGACGAGGAATCAAGCCGCATATTGGGTTGAGTTCCATCTGACGGAGGAAGTTCGTCTGGTGGTGGCAGTCCAGCTTGCTCTGCAGGTCTGTTTGGTGACGGAAGGGGAACATGCCTTACTGCTCTTTTAAATTCATTTGGTATGCCTGCAATGTAATAATTAATTGGGTAATTATCTAATTACGAATGCAATGGCATCGTTTCGTCAGCCAATTTTTTTGTCAAAAAAATCAGCAATTTTTGACCGGTCATGATTGTACTAATTTTTGACCAGCCAATTTTTGTCAAATTATAACTATATCCCCATTAGCTTTTTCCGGCTGCCATTCTGGCAAGATTCCAGCGGCCATTCATTTTTTAATACAAACATATGCACCATTCATTTTTTTGTTCATTTTATTTCAGCCTCATGCTAAAGGGGGCTACTTTCCATTAATTTGATCAAACGTTTCCTATGCCTCCAATAAATAATTAAATATGCAGTGCTAAAACTAAAGTTTGACTCTGTGCCTTAATCGCTATGATCGATAGAAATGGTTAGACACAGAATCAAACTAGAGAGTATAAACTAAACCGGTAGTTATGCTGGGAATAAAATACTGTACAAAATATAAGCAAAGCTTGGACAATTGGGTTATATACATATATATATATATATAATATTAGGAGTTAGAAAAATACACTCAATCGGCAACTTTTTATGCATCCTTATCCTCCGGGCCGCTATACCTTGAGTTTCCATGCCTGCAATTAATTATAAGAGAAAATACATTTAATTAAAAACTAGCTAGAAATCCTTTTCAAAAAAAAAAAAAAAAGGGGAAAGCTAGAAATCGTTTAATTTCCCTTTTTCCTTCCACAGAAGATTCTTGGACTATATAGTACGACAACGCATGGAGGGATCCAGGGGGCAGGCTGGCTAGGCTTCAACCCGTGTTGGCCCGAAAAAATTTTACAATTTTTATATAGAAAAATTTTATATTAGCCGTTGTCAATTATTCTTTTTTCATATTATAGCCCTTGTCATTGAAAATTTAGAAGCCGAGTCAATGCCAACAGCTATCCTCACTACAAAAGAGAAATACCTACCTAGTGAGGTAACTTGGTGTGTCTTCCTTCTATCAATGGCTTTGTTAATATTAGGTTTGCAATTGTCACAATATATTGTTGCCATCTCCATCGCTTCCTCTTCACTTGGAGATTGTTCATTTTTGTCGTCATTCCTTGGAAGAACATCACTGCTAATTCGACGACTGCAATTAGCACAATATATTTCATTTATATTCTTCTTCCCAACCAAATCCCCTACTTCCTGTTCTTTAGTTTCATTTGATTGTGCATAAGCAGTATCTGCAAACAAGAAACACCGCAAACATTTCAAATTGAGCCAAATGCAATTCTAACCACTTACAAATTCTAACAAGTTTTGCATACATTTCAATAAATCACGAACTAGAACAGATTAAGTAAAAAGGAGGAACTACATGTAGGTAGTACTTATTAATTTTAACACATGATACTTGGTTATCAACTCTCATTTTTACTAAGTGAAATGAAATTCATAGAATTACAAATTTCACTATGAAGTTATCGGTAAAATAATTGGTAAATCAACGTGGTATCAGACTATCAGTTGAGGAAATAAGACAAATATAGTCATCGAATAGATCTGTTTGGATGGAACTAAATGTTACTTATATATGAAATAAGAGCTGCCAAAGACATTGAAAGTTTTCCATACCTTGATGGCTTTTGGTCGGTTGATGATCGATTTCTCCAGCAATGACAGGCTCAATATGGTAACGTTGTCCTTTATAACGATCAAGGCTTTTAAGCCCACCTATCTGCATAATTGTCTGTGTACCAGTAGAAGATTCGGCAACTACAGCAGCCACGGCTTCTTCATATGGAACTCTAGGTTGAAGAGTTATGTGGACTGCTGCCAAGTCATATCAGGTAAAGGTTTTGAGGAGGCGCATAAATCAATCTTCATTACTGATAAAGAGGTTAAAGTACCTTATCTACCGTATATAAATCATTAGGGGAAAAAAATTTAATTAAAGTACAAACTCCACAAGCTGTGTAATATAGGAGAAAAAAGTAGAGAAATAGAAAAATACATATCATCATGGTCCTCCAAATACGTTGGATGATCTTCCCTATATTTAGTGGCAGTCGATATGGAATCTCCAAGGCTGCAATTAATTGGAAGAGAAAACACATAACCAGCTGAAAATTGTTTTCATTTTCCCTTCCAACTGAAAATTCATGAGGTATTTTAAATAATGATAAAAAACGAACTACCTTGAAGAATGAAGATGCTCAACTGCGGCAGATGAAAATACTGAACCGCGGACAAATAGTAAGAATGTCCCTTCTTCTTCTTGGCCTCATTTTCAGCTGAATTAATACTTCCCTTCATTTTGGAAGGTATTAGATCTTCCACCAACTGCTGGTTTTCTTCCATCGATCCTCGGCTTTAATTACAACCACAACAAAATATAAAGAAGAAATTGACTTGCTTGATTGATGATCTTTTGTCCTGTAAATTAAGGAGCGAATTTGTGCATATTTAGGAATTATTAGTTCATGCAACCCCCTTTTTTTCTATTGATACTTTTGTACTAAACTTTTTTCAATGGTCAAAGATTTCTTTTACATTATTGATGATCTTCTAATAAACTTACCAATTACACAATCCTATTCATTAAGTAATAACATTGTAAATTCCTAGTCAATCGATCGATTTGTCTACATTTGTCCGAAGTCCAAACTTTAGGAAGCTAACAGGAAAGTACAGAAAGATAAAGAACTAATAACGTTTCAATCCACTCAAGTTCTGCGAATTTCACCTTCTAAGAAATTTCCCCTATATATATGTAGGTCTCTTTTTGAATTTTTAGTGTATTTTATCATATGTTAATTAGTGTCATGCTCTTATAATGATCTACTTTATTGAAGTAAATAATTATGTAACACCCATAAGATGGACGGTAATTTTTATAAAATTGATGATGATGTGGATAAGAATTTGTAAAACATTAAATTTTACAGAAAAAATATAAAAAATATAATTTAATTATAATTATTAAAATCAAAACAACATAATAACTAATTTCAAAATTCTTCCTAAAAACTACATTTGTGGTTGGCTGAAAATTTTCTGATACTTACCATGGTTTCACGTGAGTGTACATATACATGCTACGTACATGTAATAGAAATTTCATGTGCCATGCATAGATGCACTCACGTCAGATGGTGTGCCATAACGACACTCACCATGAGTGCCAAAAACAATTGAATGGTTGGATATTGTGATTTGTCAATCCGCTACGAATGTTTGTGTCAATATATATATATATATATATTATAATTGAGTTCACCTAAATACAAATAATCATAATAATAATTCTATAATTGCCAGATCTTTGTTAAAAAATTTACAAATACCATGAATCGTTATATATAAGAACTAATTATGTAGTTTATATATTAAGTAATCTGTCGAAATGTAAATAAGTACCACGTGTAATTAATATTGAATTCTAATATTGAAGATATTTATTATAATTAATAAGATTTTCAGGAAGATACTCCAAACATATAATCATCATCAAATTAATTAACCATACACTAGTATTGCACCCGCGCGTTGCACGGGAAAAATAAATTTGAAAGTGATTAAAAACAAATTGGCCGAAATAAGTTTCCTAAAATCTAGTATCATATACTAAATAGTAAGAGTTCATATTATAGCAAATTTTCATATATATATATATATATATACACACACACACACACATAATATTAATGTCATTACTATTTTTGTTTTCCCACCTATTTTCACTTGCTAAATTGGGAATTGGCCATTCATTTCATCCTTCAATCTTATCCCTTCATTTTATTACTTAATTTATATTTTCTAAGTTATATACACTAAACAATTAATTGCTTTCAATTTTATTTATTATTTATAGAATTGTTAACATCTACTTTTGGCCGTTGATTTCATTATAGATCGTGCCCATCCATTCCAGCAATTTTATTTATTATTTATACCATTTTTAACATCCACTTTTGGCCGTTGATTTAATCTACTAATCTTAGCCAATGATTTCCATTTTATTTTTTAATTTTATTTAGCTTTTTAATTTATTACCGATTTGTAGATTCTCCTTTTTTTTCTTTCATTTCCTCTTTTCTTACTATTTATAGATATGTTTGCTTTAGCTTATTATTATCACTAAATTTTCTAATTTATAATTTTAATTACCAAATTAGATTTCATTTAATCCAAAAATATCTCTCTTTCTTTATCTACATTTTCTTCCTTCCTCTAATAGAACTCATCCTATTTAAGAATTTTCTCAAATCTTTCTCACTCTGTATTTAAATTTAAACTTTCCACTCCTTATCTTGAGCAAGTTTATTTTCGATTGATTTTCTTAATTTTTGGTTTCAATTTATCTCACACCGTCGGATAGCTTCTTGAATGATTCCAATATTTGGCAATGTTGAGAAAATCAGACATATCATCGAATTGAAAAAGCTAACAGTTCAAGGTCATCAGACCGATTTTAATTAAATAATTGAAAAAAATTAATTTTTACTTAAAATAATGTTGAAATTCTATTCATTTTTTATGCGCCATCGAAAATATAATTTTGAGTATAGAAAGGAAATTCCACATTGATTATTTAGTGAAAAGAATTGAGGATGTATACCCATATTAAGTTATTTGGAGAAGAGTTCATAATAGGGCCTTAGTTTATAGGCCTTGAGTTTCTAAAAAGTTTAAAATTTTAATGGAGTATTATTGAAAAAAAGTTTATTGTGAACTATATCTGTCTTTATCTCACACAGACAGATTGTTTTCTAAATTGATTCTAGTATTTGCAAATATTTAGAAAATTGATTCGGCCATCAAACTGAAAAATCTAACGATTCAAGGTTATTGGAATGATTTTAATTAAATAATTGAAATAAATTAAATTTTACCTAAGATAATATGGAAAAAGAACATTAGAGTTTATAATTTCTTGATCTTTATCGTCTTGAAATTTTATTTTTTTAAGAGCTATTGAAAATATGACTTTGGACATACAAAGAGAATTCCACATTTGTTATTTAGTGAAAAGAATTGAGGATTTATGCCTATATTAAGTAATTTGGAGAAATGTTATGTATAATAAGACCTTAGTTTATGAGTCTTAAACTTCCAAAAAGTTCAAAATTTTAATGGATTATTATTGAGAAAAAATTTATTATGAGCCGTATCCGTCTTTATCTCACACTGTTAGATTGTTTTTCGAATTAATTCCAATGTTTGCAGATGTTCAGAAAATCGGATCGGTCATCAAACCTAGATTAATTAAATAATTGAAAACAAATGAATTTTACCTAAAATCGTCTAAAAAAAATACATTCGATAATTTAGTTTTTTGATCTTTGCTGTTTAAAAAAATGTTGAAATTTTATTCCTTTTTTAAAAGCCATTAAAAATATGACTTTGGGCATTGAAAAGGAATCTTACATTGATTATTTAGTGAAGAGAATTGAGAATGTCTGTCCATATTAAGCTATCTAGATAACGGTTATGCGTAGTAGGGCTTTAGCTTATGGATTTTTAGCTTCCAGAAAGTTCAAAATATTAATGGATCATTATTGAAACAAGGTTTATTTTGAATGGATGAACCGTATCTATCTTTATATCATACCTTCATATTGGTTCCAGCATTCGCAAATTTTCTTCAATATTTTCCTTAGATTTTTTTGACAATTTTTTATCTTCATTAATGAAAGATATCGAATTATGGATATCAACTATATTGTTTTTCTTTATACACATATAAATGATAAAATATTATAATTTAAGGGCCATCGAAAATATGTCTTTGGGCTTAGAAAGAGAATCCCACATTGGTTATCTAGTGAAAAGAATTGAGGATATATACTTATATTAACCTACTTAGAGAATGATTCATGATATGGCCTTAGTTTATGGGTCCTGAGTTTCCGAAAAGTTTAAAATTTTAATGGATTATTATTGAAAAAAAGTTTATTGTGAATCAGTGAACGGTATCCGTCTTCATCTCACACCGTCAGATTGTTTTCCGAATTGATTTCAGTATTCACAAATGTTTAGAAAATCGATCCGGTTATCAAACTCAAAAAGCTAACGGTGCAAGGTCATCAGACTGATTTTAATCAAATAATTAAAATAAATTAATTTTTATTTAATATAATATACTATCCGGCATTATCATCTCATGCGATGTACGGGTGAAATAACTAGTATATATATATATATAAAAGAGTAGTCAATGTCTAATAAATTTTCAGACAAAAAAAGAAAAAACGAATAAGAAAAAGAAAAAAAGGCAATTTGATGGAATTAAAAAATGAAAAAGGGCAAGAAAACATTTTTGACAACTTCATTCCCTTTGTGTGTGTATATATATATATATATATAGAGAGAGAGAGAGATTAGTTGATAATATCTATTATAATCACTAACAAATTAAATTTTGATTGTAGATTTTAAGTTTTTTTTTTTTAATTTTATACAAGGGGAATTTAGGGGAGGTGAGGAAAATTCGAGAAGCAGCAGGGTATGGTTTGAACCTGGTCTTTACTCAGTGCGTAAACTGAAATTAATTTGCCCCCACTTCAAGATAATGTTGATAGTAGGGCAGGGCGTCGGCCGGGCCCGGCCGGGTCGGGTTTGGGCCCAACCCGAACCCGACCTGACACGACAAATTTCGGGTTTTAGATTCAGAAACCGAGCCGACTGAGCTCGGTGAGTCAACCCGACTCGACCCGAGTTCAACTCGGGTCGAGTCGGGTTGACTCGGTTCACTGGTTGGGTCGGCCATTACCGCCCAAATCGCAATAAACTCGGGTCGAGTCGGGTTGACTCGGTTCACGGGTTGGGCCGGCCATTACCGCCCAAATCGCAATAAGGCCTAAGTTCCTAAAAAATTTTAAAAACAGCCCATTTTTTAATGGGCTAAAAAAAGTCCAGCCCATTTACGCTATTTTAGCCTAAATTTCAGAGAGTTGTGAGAATCTGCCTTTGAAACCTAAATTCAAAATAAAAGGGGATTTATCAAGACTCAAGAGAAAAATTGAACCCTAAACTCAAAGACAAAAAAGGAGATTTATCCAGAAAAAGAAGGCAGCACGGCGCGACGGCGGAGGCGCGGTGTGACGGCGGTGGTGCGGCGGTGGTAGGGGGTCGAGATCTGATTTCGATTTTGATGTGTATTGATGCAAATTATAAATATATTTTATACAAAAAAATATATTTGAAAGGGTGTATACATAGAGAGACAAAGAGAGAGAAGTGGGCACAGGGACGGGGACGGAGGCGGCTGCTAATCGGATTCGGACCAACAATAGAAGTAGAGGAATTGAATTTGGGCAAATCTAGTGTTCTTGAGACTTGACTCTTGCGATAGTGTTTTGAGTGTGCTTTTGAGTGTTCTTGAGACTTCAGTTGAGAGAGAGTTTTTGAGTATTTTGAGTGAAATTGTCAAAAAGAAAAACAAACTAATAATAAAGAATGAAAACGTTGTGACCTTAAAACGAACAAAAAAATGATAAAAAAAATAAAAAAATATAACCGGGTTGACCAAGTCTGGTTAAGCTGGTTGACACGGGTTGCACCGAGTCAACCCGAAACCCGACTCGACCTGGTCGGGTCCCCTCTACCCCCAACCCGCCGCTGACCCGATTGCTACACTAACTTTTTTTAAGCAAGACAAAGAACCCGTACAAGAACTTAGATCGTGTAGAAATTCACAGGGATGCTTGAGCAGTTTGGGGAAGGAAGTTTTAGAAAATAAGCATAGGAAAGAAGGAAAGCACCGATGTAACACAGACACACCATTGCAGAAACTCATGAGCAGTGTAACTTTGGGATCATATATGTCGATATATATATATATATATATGATTTTCCAAAATTTGTATTAGGATCATAAATTTTATTTTAAATAATCATTTGATAATCTCGTCCAATACAAGGGCACGAGACTATAGATTAATTAAGAGAACTAAGTTTCGATATCTTTGTACTGCGATTTTTTCGCCTTTTTTATTTAGTCAATCTTGAGGTAGTTGTTCCTTTTTTTCTTTTTTTTTTTTAACAAAAACTTTTATAAATGAGCTCAAAGAAAATTTAAACCTTGTACCTATGACAATTGAATTTAATTCCCAAACTTTAACCATTTTACCCATTTTCTTTTTCCATTAGGCATTTTCACAAATAAATATCACATCTAGAATGCCAACTCCAAAACAAATCCTAATCCCTCTTAATTCGTTTATTCACCGCTTCCGCCGTATGTATTAGTGAGTTTAGTGTTACTTGAATTTTTTTATGCATTTGATTATTTTTAGTTTTATTATGATTTTTGAAAATGGGTCGGGCAGCGAGTATTTTTTACCTACACAACCTGAACCACCTTGCTCCCTACTTGATTCAAACAAGTACGAGAGTGGTATGGAGAGGGGTTGGTAGAAACAGAGCGAGGTATTGGAGAGGAGTATCTGACCAAAACCCATCCTATTGCTGTTCTTACTATTAGTATTTCAATCTATTTTCAAATTAATTAAAATGTAATCTCTATCCCATCTCATTTTTTGCTCTCTAATTTGTAGATTAATTAGATTTGGAGATTTATTTCCCTTATTGTAAGAGAAACGTTGCTTCTCTTTGCAAACACATCTATATCTAACATCGCTTTAATTTAAATATACGATATCTGAAAATTTAGATTTAGTGTAGAATGCAGTGCCTTGGATTAGTAATGACTTAATAAGTTAAATGTAAATTATAACTCATTTTCTACTTGAATTTTCATCACATTTCATTTTTCCAAAAACTATATATAAAAGTATTTACAGCAAATTTTTTTAATATGTTGTTTGACTTATGTTTTGTCTTTCATGATCTATTATTTGATTTGGAATATCTTATATTTTATGGAAAACTTTAATTATAGAGATGACATATTTAAATTTGACAATATTGTACATTTATCGTTAAAATTATGTTTTCAAATGTACTGAATGATGGTAATAGGTTTTTCACACTATTGCATATGTACAAGAGATTAGATGTAAGAACAATCTTAAATTTCACGATTATTAACTCCATTGATTTTATTGATTTAATCAATGCATACTTGTATTTTTATATTTTCTACAAGAGCGTAAATGTCAATGATATATTTTAATGAGTTTTTCAGTTTTTACACAAATAGTAATAATAAATAGATTAGATGATAGATATATAGATAAGATTGAAAATAATATTAATTCATTAATTTTATAACAAAAATCTCAACAAAAAAAGGTCGACGGAGTATGGATTAGAAGTGATTAAATCAATTACGGAGCCGAGATTTATGGTATAAATAGGCGGAAAATTTAATTTTGAAATAAGAAGAGAATTATGGAAATATTAATGTTGATTAAATATATTAAACTAATAAAATAAAATAAAGTTTATATTTTATGAAAAAATCAGACGACCAAGATCTTTAAGATAATTGTAATTATTAAATGGTTAAGATTTGAGATACCCATTTTAGCAAGTGAAAAATAGCGGGAAAAAAAGGGTAACAACACTAGTATTACATTTAGAAAATGTATCGAAGATAGATAGATTAGATTATAGATCTATAGATAAGATTGAAAATAAGATTAGTTAATTAACTAATTAATTTTTTCATAAAAATCCCAACAAAAAAGAAAAGTTCAACGACGTATGAATTAGAAGTGATTGAATCAATTACGGAGGTGAGATTTAGGGTAGGCTGGGAAATTTAATTTTAGAATTAGAAGATAAGTTTGAAAATATTAAATATTGATTAAATATATTAAACTAATAAAATAAAATAAAATCTATATATTATGAAACGGCCAAAATCGTCAAGAGAATTACTAAATAGTAAAGATGTGAGGTACCCATTTTAGTAGGTGAAAAAGAGCGAGAAAACTAAAAATAGTAATGACTCTAGTATTATGTATAGATAGATAGATAGATAGATAGATAGATAGATAGATAGATAGATAGATATATGACGGTGAATAAATATACGAAATTAATAACTAACACATGTAAAGGTTTGGAGACGATAAATTTTCTATAGAAACAGATAGGGCTCTGAATTTCAAACCCGACCACCAATTACATTTACACGTGGCCCCCTGTAATTAGTGGTCGGGCTCCAAATTTGAAGCCCGATTTGTTTCTATAGTCAGACCGGATGAAGCTAAAAAATTTTTAGATGAGCCCCCAAAGATTTTAAAGCATCTAATCAACAAATATACTAATGGCCGCCAAGTCTAAACACTTAAGAGTTTGTTTTCTATAATTTTATAAAAAAAAAAGAAAATTTATCGAGCTAATATCAATCACATATTTTTCTTAGGAAAAAAAATTTACACTTCTTAATAATCTTTTACATGAATCTCTAAACAAGAAGCCGTCGGATTTTATCTACCTCCAAAAACGCTCACCCACGTGTGCTTGGAAATTTTTAACCGACCCAACAATAACCTAAATTTTGGAATGATACTATTTATCTTACTAGTACAATAATCGGTGAATCAACGTGGTGGCAATTAACGAGGAGATGAGACATATTGAAAGTGAGCCCCACAATTTGGAGTATGCTAGTTTTTTAAGCCGTGATCTTCAGTCTAATTGTCATTTCTTTATTAGTCACTAAATAAATGAGGACCTTTTATATTTTATGCATGTTAACTTATCCTCTAATATAGTGATGTTACCGGTCTATAACATCACTCAAAATTGGGTAATTTACAGCTATCGTCCCCAACCTTTTGACTTTTAACAGATAACATCCCTAATCTTTAATTCTCCTCTTGGGGGTCCCCAACCTTTTTCAAAAGTCCTCCAACAGGTCCCTATGGATAGAAACCATTCATTTTAGGCGTTAGTCAACCCGTTGACTAATGGTAATTTCGATAACATATAAAAAAATGAATATTGTAATTTAAAAAATGAAAATAAATTTAAAAGAAGTTTAGGGGGAACCCCACCACCCCATTTGGCAACGGGGGGTCTCCCCCCTGCTTGCTGCATTCCGACAGCAAGTATAATGGGGGGACTCTCCCCCTGCCTGCTGAAAATGATAGAAATTTTCTGTCATTTCCTGCAGTTCTTTGGCCGCCGGAAATGGCAGCAGAGGGGGAGGGAGTCCCCCCGTGCTTGCTACATTCTGGCAGCGAGCAAAAAGGGGGACTCCTCTAATCTCCTCCCATTTCTGGCAGCCCTTTGTCAGCCGAAAATGGCAATGGGGTGGGGGTCCTCCCACATCCTTTTTTTTTAAATTTATTTTTATTTTTTAAATTAAAATATTCATTTTTTGTATGTTATCGGAATTGCCCTTAGTCAACAGTTTGACTAATGCTTAAAATGGATAGTTTTCATTCATAGGGACCTAAAGGAGGATTTTGGGAAAGATTGGAAACCCCAGGAGTAAAATTAAAAGTTAATGATGTAATCTATTAAAATTCAAAAGGTTGACGACGATAGCTGTAAATTAGCCCTCCAAAATTTGGGGGCTCACTTTCCATCTCATCATTAATTGACACCACGTTGATTCACCGATTATTGTACTAGTGAGATGGTGATATTCCTAAATTTTCAAAATGTCTCCAACGTTTACAAAATGTTAACAAATTCGTCTATATTCATTTTTTTTAAAATACACAAGTACCTAATTTTTCAAAAGTTCACACTAAAGTTCCCTTTTGTTATCCAAAGCAAAAGACAATTTTAACCCTATTTCAAAAGTAGAAAAAAAAGTCCCTAATCTCTCTCTCTCTCTATATAACTTTACATCTATCTCCTCTCTTGCAAGTAATGATTTATTGTTAGACATCTAGTGACATTATACTGCTATTATACAAATATTATGCTCCATGGCTGCAATTAATTAGAAGTGATGAAAATACATTAAGAGTGCATTTTTAATTGTAAGTATAGAATTTGTATGAAAAGAAAATATTTTCTTGGGTATTATATCATTGGTAATTGTAGTCTTTTTGAATGCAAGCTAAAAAAATTACAAAGTACTAACCACTACATCTGTCCTAGAAGGATAGCATTTTTCCTATTTTCAAAAAGATTAACAAAAGTTTATTTAATAGTATTGGAAAAGTAAATTTAAGTTCATTAATTTTTCTATTATCATATCATTTAATAATATAGAAAATGTAAATTTAAGATTATTTGCCTACCTTTTCATTTATAAATTATTCAACTTTACCGATTCTATTTTCTTAATTAATAACAATGCACATTATGGCGACTTATAAGAAAAACTAACATTTCAACTATATTTTTGAAATGAAAGTTACATTTTAAGATGGGATGAAATAGAATATAAGACTATTTTTGTATGACAGTGGAAGAATAAATTACTTATAAAATGAAAATCAACCCACTACAAGAAAATATTTTTCTTATTTTTAGGAAAAATGTGGTTACTGACCAAATAATGACAACGTTTTTCACATAAAAATGTTAATCAAACACCAATAAATAGAATTTTGAATGGAAAAGAGTCAGTTTCTTGGAAAAATGTTAACATTCAAATATACCTAACTCATAAGTGGCAAAAAAATTATACCTTGATAAATATAGGTGGTGCTATTAATTGATATTGTATTCAAAGACTCAATATGACAATATTTTATTTTTAACATACAAGTAGTTTAAATGTGCGTTGCACGTTATGTGATGACGTAAAATTATACTGATATAATTTTCATTAAAAAAATTACATACATATAGCGAAGAATTTTTAAATTATTGATCAAATGTTAACATGCATTATTAAAAAGAAAAAAAATCTAGCACAAAAGAATAACTAACTTTTTATTTATTGGGCACTTATGGTATTGTATTTAATTGCGTTCAAACTTATGATATCATTATTATACACCATAAAACCGCAAATTTATAATCAGTTAATGATATCATACAAAGGTATATGTTATTTAAATATACATAAATAAATCATTTTAAAAACTGAGGCTTCGTTTTCTTTGTTGCTTTTAAACTGCTTTTTATTTTCAGTTTTCTAAAATAGTGAAAACGCGTTCTCTTTTATATTTTCAAAAATGCAATTCATAAAACAACTTCAAAACTTATAAAGAAAATTAAAAACGACTTCTTCTTGATTTTAATGTTTTCTATATTAAAAGTTAAAAACGTGAAAAATGTATTTCCAAATTTTAAACTTCACATTAATTACATTTAAATCCCAACTTTATTTTTACATTCATTTTATTTCTATTTCTATTTTTAAAAATAATTTTCTTAAATAGAAAACAAAACGCGTTTTTTATTTTCTCAAAATAACACCCTCAAAATAGAAAACTCAATGTATTTTTAAATGAAAACATAAAACTAAAACACAAAGAGGACGCAATCTAAATATCCGTGAGAAGGTTTCCTTTCAATATATATTCTTACTAAACAATGATTAACAATTATACGCAATACATCTATCTAAAAAACATGGAACTAAAATAAACGAAGAAGCATTGATGATGGCACAATGGAAGTGGTTATTAATTAAGTTTTACAACCTATCTTTGATGAAACTTTTCAAACATTATTAAGATGATATTTGCTAATATTTTAAATATTAAATAGTTACACAATTATTATCAAGATATTATTGGTATTAAAACAAAAATTCAGGGATAAAGTGGGGAAGTCAACATTTTACGCACATCGCCACTTTTATATATTAGTGATTATTATTTTTATACCTTTTTTTTATCATAACTAGCCTAAAGTACTTGCATTGCACATGATTCTTTACCACATCTTGAGATATTGTTTAGTTCGTCTATAAGATTTTATAGTTAATTAAAACGAAAAAAAAAAAGCATATAATTGCCATAATAACTTTATTTTCCTATAGGCCTGTGATGTAAAAAGAGTAAAAATTATTTGGCTAGAGGTCTTGTAGCTTGATTTCACCTCATCTTCCTTAATGAATATTATTTTTATAGTTGAATATTAGTTAGTAGCACGTGTTATGCACGTGAATTTAAAAGCATTGTCATGATTTTTCTTATAGTCCTGCTAATTTTAAAAAATATTTGTTTAAGCTAAAAATGTTTTATCCCTTGTAATAACACAGAAGAAATGTATTGAATTTTTTTCCCCTTTAAAAAAAAATAAATCTTACCTAGAAGTGCTACATCCTAACAAAAAAAGAAATGAGAAATTCACATCGATAGAAGACGAAGCCTAGCTTCTCTATATGTTTTTCATATATGGAAATATTACTACTTTTCGATGTTAGGGTTTATGCAAAAAGTGATATACATACACGGTCAGTCACCAACAAAAGATGAACACGGAAGGTATACCAAGAAATATGAAAGAAGTTTTAAGCCCGCATTCCTAATGCTTTCATTTTTAATATTGCGACGTGAATGTAGATATAGAGGAAGAGGATGAAGCTAACATTTAATATAGAAATATTAATTAAAGAATAAATAAGAAATCACAAAATTTGAATAAGGGAAAATAGGTTTTAAACAAAAAAAAATGATGGCAAATTTGAAAATCAAATGATTTCCCTTGATCTGCACTTTTGCATATAGAGCGGTGGTTGTTTTATTCCCCGTCTCTTTTAAGGATCGAAAAATTGTTTGTCTTATACACGGTGTAACTTACAACTTTCATTTTTTGTTTAATTTTAAATTCTGTTAATATTATAATACAAAAGTGTACTTATTTGATATTTCAAATGTTTTACTTAGTATGTTGATTGATTGTAATGATTGGAATTTTATTTTATTTTTTTATTTAAAATATATTTTATCTACGGGTGGAGAAGTTTTTTTTTTTTTTTTGTCTGGTTAAATACAACTTGGGAATCTGGGGATGGTGACTTGAACCCATGTTAAATAACCTGGTAAGTGGAATGGTAGGATAAGCCCTAGTGGTCGCACAAGTGAAGAACCAGTTGTACTAAGAGGTCTCACTTTTATTTAACACTAGAATTTTGTACTAAACTTTTTTTTTAATTGCATTTTCATGGGCAATATATTGATAATTGACATTTTTAGGGTCTGTTTGTTTTCAATTATAATCATTATGATTATAACAAATGTTTATTTTTTCTGACAGAAAACAGATTTGACAAGAATTCCGGTCAAAAAATCCAAATGTCAATGAAACTTGTGAACAAATATTGGCGCGCCACATGTACTTTTAGATTACATATTCAAAGAATGGGGCCCATGCAATTCAAAAACGGCCGCGTGTCAATTTTCCCAACTTTCAAGGGAGTAATCATGCCAAATTATAACATGGAAAAATTATAACTGGTGCCAAACGAGCCCTTAGTTTGTAAATAATATTTGTATCTAAATATCTATGTTAATATACTTTAAAATTATGAAGAAATGTTTTGCAACTTTTTATTACCTTCTTTAAAATCCTTGGTAACCTTCTTTTGACGCTTACATAAAGGAATTTTTGGATGAATTAAGGTTATTATATTAATATATTGAAATAAACTAACAATGAAAGGCTAAAGATAAAAGTTGAACTGAAAAAAAAAAAAAAACAATAAAGTTATTTACAACTAGAAGAAGTAAATGTTAAGACTATAACTATTAAGACGTGCGAACATAATTGCCATTTAAATTATTATAAATATTATATTTTTAAATATCCTATGAGGATTCTATCACCTGGAATTATGGAAAAACCGGTTGATATACAGTGAAGTCGGGCTACAGAGTAGTTATGGATATGGATGGAGTAGAGAGGAATTAGTAAGTCCCTGGAGCTTGGCACAGTTTATAGAACTTGAAAATTCCGCCTAAAATTCAAGCTATGACGTGGAGATCTTGCCGTGATTGCTTGCCAACTCAGGGAAAACTTTGGCAGCGTGGTTTGCATTTGGACACTTCATGTGTTTTATGCGGTAGTGAAGTTGATGGTGTGAAGCATATTTTTCGACAATGTAATTTTGCCTCTGAGTTCCCACCTAAATCCGCCGTTGCATCATTCATCATATTTCAAGAAATAGTTTTTTGATATTGTCCATAGCAGTGAGGCGTTGGTGGCTCAAAAGATGTGTGTTATGTTATGGAGCATCTGGAAACGACGAAACTCGAAATTATGGACTGACTCACATCTTTCTCGACAGCAGGTTATTCACTCGGCCTATTCCTATCTTCTCAACTGGTTGGCTGCCAGGGCAAAGGCTGATTCTAGCTTTTCTTCTCCTTCCTTTCCATCCATCTGGTCTAAGCCATAGTAGGTATGGTGAAATGCAACCTTGATGCTGCTGTTTTTCGAGAGCAGGGTAAGATTGGATGTGTTATGGTCATTCAAGACGAGGAGGGCTGTTTTCTCTGTGCCATGACAAAAACACTGCCATTTTTCGACTATCCAAGAGAGGCCGAAGCTATCACGCTTAGAGAAGCCATTTTGTGGGATGCACATCTTGGAGTGGGAGGATGTCATTATGGAGACAACTTAAATGCCAAGCAAGTTTTTTATGCCATTCATGCCACTCACTGTGATAATTCAGATTTTGGAATGACTGATCATCCAAGATTGCAAAAGACTATTGCATCAGAACCCGGGATTTTTGCTGTCCTTTGTCAAGAGAAATGCAAATGGCATGGCCCATGAGTTAGCTAAGAGTTCTACTTGTTATAACTCTGTTCAAGTGTAGTTTGTCTCCCCTAATTTTTTGTATGCTTCTCTGTTGCTTGATTTGAACAATTCAAATGATCAATAAATTTATCCTTTCGAAAAAAAAAAAAAAATCCTAGGACTATTCATCCAGTTATTTATTTACTTAATTATTAATATTTGTTTGAAAGGTAAATATAATAATAAAAAATATTCAAAAGGCTCCCACATGTTTAGTAACAAAACTTCTCACCCCCATGTAGTTTGCATCATGCACTCTACGTGTATTTTAAATTCATGTAACGAGTCAAATGGGATGGGAGGTTTTATAACAAATCTTTCGCGAAATTTTTCTAATACTAACGCTATTATGTCATTGAATTTCAAGAAGTGTCCAGTTGAATACATATAAGCATTAATAGGACTAGGAATACAATCAAACCCAACTAATATTACGGTCAAAAAACAACGCATAAGAAGTGAGCTACTATGATTATTTATTAATGTGATTAAAAAAAAATTAAATTAAGCTAAACAGCATTTTAGGATTGAGGTCCATCGGCTGGGGAAGGTTGCACTGCTGGTCCATTTGATGTCGAAGGAGGTCTGGTTGGCTGAGGAAGTGGAACATGCCTTACACCTTTTTGAAATTCATTTATCAAACCCCTTCTCCATGGAGTTTCTTCTTCTTCACCGGCTTGTGCAACAATATAAGTGGACATGAACAATCATAATTCAAGCAACTATGACGCCAATCATGATCAATAAATGAGGCACATATGGTGCTCTTCCTTTCTATTTTTTTTTTTTTAATAATAGGGGAGGGTAGATGTAATTCCAACTTAGGACCTCTCGCTCAGAATGTGAATATCTACATACTATAGCACTTGTTCGAATTCGAATCACTGGTTTTCTTCTTTGTTTTTCTCTTCTTGACTAGTTTTCACTGGGAAGAATAATTCACAATAATATAATCTATAAGAAATTGAAAAGTTAGTTGAAAAGATGAGTTTAAATTACTTTATTACCAATGAAATGACATTGAATTGTGCATGTGTAATAACACAATTTAAACCCCTTTTTGTCATGCTTTCTTTTTCATATGTATATCTAAATAGCATAACACAATTAATTCTAACGGGTTCCTACTTATTCAACAAAGTTGTTGATTAAGGATAAATATGTCATATATATCATATCGCTTATCCCTGTTTATCATATCCGTATAACACTCACACAGCTAATCAGAGCCATATCATCCCTAAAAGCGTCTTTACTAGATAAATAATTCTACTGTAGATTTAATTCTCAGATAATCCTTCAAATTAAATTAATATTCAAGCAACGCGGAACCATTTTAGAGGAACTTACAACGAAACACTAATCAGTGGCACACTTCAAATAACTGAAATTCGCCAGACTGATCCAACAGAATTCATCCATCCTTGGTCATATTTGTTAGGCATCTTATCCGTAAATTATTTAACAGCAGTGGATTAAACATACAAATTGTTTATTCATGTAGTGTGTGTTTGCATTATTTTTATGTGAAGTAAGAGAGAAAGAATGAGTAGAGTTGAATGGTGGAGATTTGTGTAGTACATGTGGGTCCATAAGATGATTGGATGTGATTGGTTTGACCAAATTCAAATTTGAAAAAGTAAGAGACAGTAATAGTATGAGATCTTTTTCACTCTTTTTTATCTGTCAAGGTCAGGAACAAGTCATGTCACCTAGCTACACCATAACAGATGGTGCATTTAGTGATTTAGGAGCCAAGGAGACCGGTAGAAATTATTGGTTGCTGCTGGAATCACTGCATTAGAAGGTTCCGAAGCAGCAACAGAAGAACCCTCCATTTTCATGGGTGAAAGAAGGAAACCCAACCATTTTTTCCATTGCCATTGTCATTCATGGAACCTCTCTCTCTCCCCACCCCCCCTTCTTCTAGCCTGTTTCTCAGAGGCCAGAGCAATTAATCGGATTCGGGAGCCAAATCACGGTTATAATGATTATGAGGGGAAAGAGAAAGAAAAGCCTTGTATAGTACCAATAATGCCCTTAGTTTATTTGGTTAATTGTGGTGCACGCACTTTACGTTAATGGCACATTTCAATCCATTTTTTTCATATTTAATATGCTTACAAAATGATCATTTTACCCTCGTTGTATGAAATAAAAAGAAATTAGTACAAAACCTTTTTAAAAAATCCAAGAGATTTAAATAAAAAAATGAAAAAATATGTTACTTTCTCCGATTAGTTATTCTTAATTTCATCAAGTACTGCAATTATGTCCCTCGCCATTTTTTTTTGGTGAGTGGGGACTGATAAGGTCTCTACATAAGTTTCCTTTAACAATAATAAAAAAGAGATTTACCTCTCATTTTTTAGCATTTGTAGACGTAAAAATTTGGCTGTAGTGGAAATAAAGGAGAAGAAATCCTCCATTTTTTACCAATAATTCAAATATTCAATTTTTTCGCAAGAAAAATTCATACATTTTTAATCGTTCCAATTTTTATAACTTGAATATCAATCACACCTCAATTATTATTGCTTACTTAAGTTTAAATTTCAGAGAGTTCATTGTCTAAAGTGACTATGACACTAGTGGTAGTGGTGGTGGTGTTAGGTAACTGAATAGAAAAAATAATATATTGATCAATCTGTATGTGTAGCTTGTGTTAGGTAGGTAAATGGGAAAACAATATACAGATGAATAAGAGTGTGTGAAAGAGAAAGTAGCAGAGAGATCAGAATAAATTTTTAGATAAAAAGTTTTAGTTTTATTTTTACATTTTTTACAAATAACTCAATTTTTCATACTTCATTGAATTGAACCCAAATTATATCGATGAACTCTCATTTTACTTCAATTTAGCCGTTCACAATTTAATTAATTCAATCTTATTGTCTCTTTTCAAATTAAAATTAAATAACTAACATATATATATATACACACACACACTTGAAACCAATTTAATCAACTCCTAATTATATTTACATTTTAAGTCTCACGAAAATTTTATTTTGTCTATACACATGATGTTAATTTATTGTGCCTATGTACCTGGATCCATGCCACACATGCACGGATGCAAAATAAAATTTTTGCTTTAATCTAGATCAAGTTTGTCCATGAAAAAATAATTTACATTTTCATTTGTTAGTTGTTTTTATTCAATAGATACATTCATTGAAATTAAATCATATGTAGTGGTTCTAACAAGTAACACATTGGTTAGATCTTCACGTTCTTAGTAGAATGTCTCGGGTTTGAATCACATCTGCCCATCCTCTATATCCCCTCTCCTATATCCCCTTGTATCCAAAAATCATTTGCAAAACATGTGCTTATAGCTGGTATATTGTAAAATCTTGAATCATTCAGTTTAACTTATTTTATTTCTATTTGTTGTTAATGGTGGCTAATCTCCATTAATTTGAATAAAAGTTCTCTTTACCTTCGGTGCTAAAATTGAAGTTAATTTGTTTGTACCTTAATCGCTATATGATCTACAAAAAGGATTTCAAGGAAGCACACAATCAAAATTAGAGAGCATAATTATCAAACCATTAGTGAAGAGGAGAATAAAACACCATAAAATTACCATGGAATCAAAAGACTGGGAGTTAGAAAAATACCAGTTAACCTCCTCTGTAGCCTAATCCTTCGTGGAGAATATCCTACATTCCTCATGCCAGCAATTAATTAGAAGAGAAAATACATTTTAATTAAAAATTATCTTGAGTTAGTCATGAGGTATTATAAGGTGCTGACCGCTATCCCCACCTCCGAAAGTGAAGTGGATTAACAAGAAACAAATACCTGAAAATTGAATTTTGCGTCCTGACATTCTATCGATGGCTTTGTTAACGTTAGATTTGCAGTTATCACAATATATTGCTGCTATCTCCATCACTTCCCCTCCACTTGGAGATTGTTCATTTTTGCCTTCGTTCCTTGGATGAGCAACATAGCTAACTTGACAACTACATTTAGCACAATATATTTCATTTGTATTCTCCTTTCCTTCGTTACTTTCATTTGATTTTTCATATATAGTATCTGCTAACAAGACGCAGTGCAAATGTTTCAAATGGTCAAGTTTCGTCTCCGGTCATATTTAGAATTTGCGCTTGCAAGTGAAAATTCATTTCATCAACCAAATTGTGTCAAAAAAATAAAAATAAAAATCAACAATTGAGATTTGTATGTCAAATTGAATATCTCAACTTGAAATTTCATATGTTCCAAATTTCAAAAGTTAATTATTAACTTACATTTTAATAAAAGCCTCTTAAGTGATAGTTAGTTTGATATTTCTCAACAATAACCCAATCTTTCATGCCTTATTCAATCGAGTCCAAATTATATCTATACGTTCTTAATTTACTTCAATTTAGTCACTCAATTTATCTAATTCAATGTTATTTTTTCTTTTCTATCTCTACTTTAGACAATTCAACTAAATCCTAATTATATTTACATTTTAATCTTAATCAAGTTTGTCCACGAAAAAAATAAATTTTCATTTTATTTATTAGTTATTTTTATTCAACATATCTAATTTAATTATATATATATATATATACTAACTCTATATTCAATTGAAATTAAATTATGTGCTTATAGCTGGTATACTGTAAAAATCTTCATTTTTCACTAGTTTTATTTCTGTTTCGTTTCATGTTATATAGGTGGCTAATCTTCATTATTTTGGACAAAAGTTTTCTCCTATCAGCTCACCTTTCATGTCCACCGGCGGGAATTGGTAGCATACGCTTGGAAGTACTGCACATCAACACAATTGATACAAAGAAGGTCAGGGCTTTCTAGGAATTGCACAACGATATTCAGGTGATCTGTTTGGGATGCAATTAATTAAATTTGGGTCTAGTTTCATTTCATATTTTAAATTTGACTTTTATGTATTCTTACATTACGTAATTAATTTCCTACCTGAAACAAAAGTAGTTGAAAATTGTTTGTCCTACTTGCTCTTTCGATATAAAATTCTTCACGTATATAGTATTTGTCAAACATTTTCTGATCCTAAATATCCCTGGTGAAGATGGAATTTCATTATAGCGTTTTTTACCTGTACCAACAACTTTAGTAACATTAGATTTGCAAGTATCACAATATATTGCTATCTCCATCAATTCCTCCCCACTTGGAGATTGTCCAATTACTGCACTAGTATCTGCAAATCGGAAGCGAAATTGTTCTCAAAACCTGCTAACTAAAACAGCTAGAACAATCTTGGAGTATGATGCTTAATATATGCTAGATACCTGATGAAATGGATGGAGTTTCATTTTTGACTTTTTCACTTCGTAAAGCAACTTCGCTAATGGTAGATCTGCAATTAGCACAACATATTATTTCACCCCATATTCCTGAGCTCAAGAATGACATCAGTATGACTTCCTCTTCCCTTTTGTCTGGTCGAGTAGTAGAGTCGCCTTCAAGTACAGCTCCAGAATCTGCATGCAATCAAGAGGGAAGCAGCTTCAGAAAAGGAAATTCACCAATTTTGGTGTTTTTTATTAAACATTAGGCATATGGTATCGTTATAGCACCGGATAGAAGGTGTGGCACAATACCAACTATTAATGCAGTTTATGAGGATAATAATATGCTCACATCAATGGTTGATATTAGTTATGTCACATTACAATGTTGTACTTTAAGCCTAGTACTACCAATTTCTATCGGAAGAGCACACGTAAATTTTATTTGCTTTAATTTTCTTTTTGGGTGCCTTTATCGCTTAAGATCTATGAAAAGGGTTTTGAAGGGTATATGTGTGTGTGTGTATATATATATATAGAATCAAACTAACATAAATAAACCCCGTGACAATAAAGAGAATAATAATTAATTAAAAGATTTTTTTTTGTGAACGATGGCAGTTGATATTGATCAGTCTCCATGGCTGCAATCAATAATAATTAATTAAAAGATAAAATAAAATACATAAAAAAAAATGTAGCTGGAAATTGTTTGCCCTACACAATCTTTCCACGTAAAGTTCTTCAAGTATATGGTATGTGTCAAACATTTTCTGATCCTAATTATCGCCGGCAAAGATGGAATTTCATTATAGCGTTTTTTACCTGTACCAACAACTTTAGTAACATTAGATTTGCAGGTATCACAAAATATTGCTATCTCCATCAATTTCTCCCCACTTGGAGATTGTTCAATTACTGTACTACTAGCATCTGCAAATAGGAAGCGAAATTGTTTTCAAAATCTGCTAACTAAAACAGCTCTCAACAATCTTGGAGTATGATGCTTAATACCAGATACCTGATGTATTAGACGGGGTTTCATTTTTGACTTTTTCCCATCGTAAAGCAACTTTCCTAATCTCAGAACTGCAATTAGCACAACATATTTCATCCCATCCTAAGCTCAAGAATGGCATCAGTATCACATCCTTCAGTATCACTTCCTCTTCCCTTTCGTCAGGTCGAGCAGAAGAGCGTTCTTCAAATACAGCATCAGAATCTGCAAACAAGCGGGAGCAGCGGCAGCCAGCATATTTAAAGATGGCGCTGGTTAATATTTGCAGCTCATAAAATCATCACATCATATATATAAAATAAATATAATTAGGATTTTCCCTTATTTTGCTTTCACGTACCCAGCTACAAGTACTTTAATGAGCTTCATGTTGGTATTAATTATATTCAAAAAGCATATTAGTATCCCTTAAAAAAGAAGAGCATACTAGTATAAATGAATATATTTATGTTTAACAATTCTCATTACGTCGATAAACAAACCTTGGTTCAAAACCAAACTAAACTGAGAAAGTAGGTATGGCTTGGTTTGGTTTACATTTTCTTCAAACCGAATCTGATGGTTTGATTAAAAATAAATAAAAAAACCGCCCTTTGTTTGAGGGATTGTAAAGGGGCATTTGTGTTAGGATTCTCTGAATCCTATGGCAAGGGCTCTATATTGTAAGCTGAGCTCAGGTCCATTAAAACAGGATTGCTACTTTGTCTGGACATGAAGCTTACTACAGTGTGGATTGTGTCTGACTTCCTTCTTGCTGTCCAATTATGTACAGGTAATAAATCAGGGCCATGGATAAGAGAGGCTAATCAACAGTAGACTTCTATGCAAGCCAAGGTGTTCAGCACAGGAGTTTTCAAAGTTGATACACTGTTACACTGGAGAAGCAAGCTACAGGCAAATACAAATTGGATAAAATTGGTCTTCCACATATTAGAATTAGATAGATATACTGCAGTTTTGAGTAATTTCGTTCTTTTTATTTTTTTATTTTATTTTTTTTTTGGAGTAGTACTCCCTTGCATGCATGGTAGTATTATGGGATAGGGGCGTTATCGATGTATAATTCGACTTTGGCAGGTAAGGATCATTATATTCCCTCTTTTTCTTGTGTACAGTCTTTTCATATATATCTATAAATTGTAACCCGAATTTGGATTTTCGAGCCGAGTTGCCTCCCCCACCACCCCACAAAAAAATAAAAAAATAAAAAAAAACTAAATCCTATTTTTATTTACATTTTATTCTTGATCAAGTTTGTCCATAAAAAAATAATTTTTGTTTTTATTTTTTAGTTATTTTTATTAAATATATCTAACTTAATTTTATACTAATTCGATATTCAATTGAAATTAAATTATGTGCTTCATTTTTCACTTGTTTTATTTCTATTTCGTTTCATGTTAAATGTTAAAGGCGGCTAATCTCCATTATTTTGGACAAAAATTTTCTTTACCTTTAGTTGTAAAATTAAAGTTTGGATGTACCTTAGTCACTATGTGATCTATAGAAATTAAGGTTTCGAGGAGGCACCGAATCAAACTAGAGAGCGTAAATCAAACGGTAGGAGAATAAAACACTATAAAATTACCATGGGATCATCGAAAGATTGGGAGTTAGAAAAATACCTTTTCTCTTCACCTTCGTTAGTGATAAAGAGAATAATATACCTAATCTACAGTGTACAAATTTTAGAAAACAAAATTAAAATACAAAGTACAAACTCCATACACATGGGAGAAAAAGTAGAGAGAGAAAAATACGTATCATGGTCGTCCATATATGTTGGATGATCCTCCCTATCTTTAGTGGCAGCCGATATAGAATCTCTACCACTGCAATTACTTAGAAGAGAAAACACACTACAATCTAGAGATTGTTTTCTTGTTCTGCTTCCAACTGAAAATTCTTGAGGCCATTCTAAATATTGGAAAAAACCAATTCTACCTTGAAGAATGAAGATGCTCAACTGCGGCAGATGAAAATGTTGAATTGCGGACAAATAATAAGACTGTCCCCTCCTCGTGGCCTCCTTTTCATCTGAATTAATCCTTCCCTTCATTTTGGAAGGTTTTAGATCTTCCACCAACTGCTGGTTTTCTTCCATTGATCCTTTCGGCTTTTACAACCACAAGAAAATATGAAGATGAAATTGACTCGCTGGATTGATGATCATTTGGCCTGTGAATGACGGAGCCAATTTGTGCACATTTATTGCGCCCCCCCCCCTCTTCTCAAAATACAAACGCTTCACTCTCGAGGGTCCCCATCATGCATTACTTTCATCAATTCATAATGAATATTTAATTTCACTATAGCTTTTATAATTTGTAATGTTATTTATCTAAATTGAATACCGACTTTCAGTATAGTTGACATTTTTATTTAAATTGAGTACCGATTTTCAGTATGGTGGGGATTTTTTTATCAACAGGTTAAAAGGTATTTAAGATTGAAACATGTACCTTTGGAGAAAAACTAACTTGATGATAAACTTCTAAGCAGTTTCTTGCTTGCTTCTTCTTTTGTACTTCTTTCAAATGGTCAAATATTTCAAGATTAGAGTCTAGATAACCACATATTCACATTCTTGAAAGATTCTAAATAATGGTCAAGAACCATCTACCTTGAAGAATGAAGATGGTCAACTTCGGCAGACGAAAATGCTGAATTGAAGAATAAGACTGTCCCTTCTTCTTCTTCTTCTTGGCCTCCTTTTCATCTGAATTAATTCTTCCCTTCATTTTAGAAGGTTTTAGATCTTCCACCAACTGCTGGTTTTCTTCCATTGATCCTCTCGGCTTTTACGACCACAAGAAAATATGAAGAAATTGACTCGCTGGATTGATGATCTTTCAATTTGGCCTGTGAATGAAGGAGCCAATTATTTGTGCACACATTTAGGAATTAGTTGCCCCCCTCTTGTAGGAGCACTTTATTCTGAACGGTCCCCATCATGCATTATTTGCATCAATTCATTATGAATGAATATTTAATTTCACTATAGCTTTCTTATTTATTTAAATTGAGTATCGATTTTCAGTTTGGTTGATATTTTATTTATTGACAGATTAAACGGTATTTATACATAATTAGATTGAAACATGTACCTTTGGAGTAAAATTGCTTTGATGATAACTTATAACCAGTTTCTTGCTTGTTTCTTCTTTCGTACTTTTTTCAAATGGTCAAATATTTCCTTCGTATTATTGATGATCTTCTACGAAATTTACTTACTTACACAACCTTTTTCATAAAGTTCATAAATTCCTAGCTAGTCCAATAGATGGAACTGTCTTCACTCTAAGTTGTCTAAACTTTAGGAAGCAATATAGAAAAAGAATCCACTAAATTTCTGCCAGTGCCCATTTCACCTTTTAAGAAATCTCCTCTATATTATGTATCTTTTTGAATTTTTAGTGTATTTGGTTATGTTAGTACTATGCTTTTACAATGATCTACTTTATTAAAGTAAGGAGTGTAGCACTTGTGTGGTACTCTGTAAACTTTATAAATGTGATAATGATGTGGATAAGAATTTGTAAAACTCTTCAAAATTTTTACATAATCCTTATCCATACCACATAAAAAGAGCCAGGACCAAATTATGTTGTTAGCAACAGTAACTTGGTACTGTGTAGCTAGTTTCATGCACAATGATCATTAAATTGCACCGTTTTGGCCAATTTTTCTTTTCTCCAATCTTAGAAGTCATATCTAAGGGATAAATCTCACATCAAATAATTATTAATATAAAATAAATGACCATTATATAGTGTGTAGGCTACTACCCCAAATTAACTTTTACATGATATCAGAGCTCATTATGCACAAACGAGAAATTCATTCCAGTTAAGACTCAAACGAGCAGAGTGATTTCAAGATTGGCCTGTTCTAACGAATCATCATCTTAAAGGGGCATGTCAAGGGATAAATTTTAGAATGCTGCCCTCAAAAGTGCGTCAATGATACTGTGCTAAAATCGTATTCGCCTCCCTTCATGTAAGTACTATCGTCTCATACGACTCCAAGATAAAACCATTTAAACTCGCAGTGATATCTCCTACCATGCATGTGAACGACCATGGGGAGAAATCAAACACACCTTCTATCGAATTGCCTAATAAAATAATATGATAAAGGCATAGTAGTGTTTTACTTATTCCAAATAAGTTTATTTGGAATCAAGTTATAAACTCAAGTATACGCTTACGTCTCAAAGTCTCCTTATATAGTGAATCATAGTAACTTCCACTGGGAAAATTATTACACCTAAATAATTTGAATTTATTATATGCTCCATAATAATAAGGGTTGTTACAACTTACGACCACAAGTTACCATAGTAATAATGAAATTATATGGTGCAAGTTACAAGATATAAATACCATATGTAAAAATAATAATTATAAAAATAAAGTTAAAGGTTTAAGCTTTTAAAAGAAAAATTTACTTCAACAATATGATCTCAATCTTGTTCACTAATCGACAGAACTGGCTTATATATTAATTAAAAATGGCGTTGCAGAAGGAGGAAGAAAAAAAAAACAAAGAAATGACAAGTAATAATAGTATAGTATGGTTAAAACCATAATTATTTATTTCGGTCGGAGGCCCATTTGGTGGAGGGAGTTGGTCTGCAGGACGTCCGTTTGATGGAAGAAGTGGAACATGCCTTATTACTCCTCTTTACAAATTCATTGATCAAACCAAGTTGATCTGGATATGGAGGCTAATAGTAGGCAGCTGTAGTGTGAGCGGACGTGATCAACAAATATTACACACATCATCAAATTAATTAATTAATTAGTTAATGATCAACAGTCATCATGTTGGCGGCAGCCGATATTGGCATCTTATGTATACGGTGTCAATTATATTTTAAATTTTCATTTGGTAATATCATTTTTTACTAGTCTTTCACCCATGCGTTACACGAGGAAAAATTATTGAAAGTAATTAAACACAGATTGATTGAAACAAATTTAAAATCAGACAAGTAAATTAAGAATAAATGTTTAAGAATACTTGATGAGGTTGCGGTTATAGCGCTAGTCCTAGATCATGAAGGGCAGCAGTAACAACATATAGCATAGAACAAAAAACACTTCTACGACAAAGAGCAGCAACAAGAGCACATAGTATAGAACAAGAAACAACTCTACAACTAAGAGTAGCGGTAAGAACACACAACATAACAACCAAAGCTGTCATAAAGACTGAAGCAGCTAATATTCCCATTGAATTTCCCCAAATACCAAAGCGCTAAAAATAAGATTTTATCTTCAAATAACCAAGAGAACACTTTTTTACACAATTTGACTGTTGGAATGTTGTTAATTATGACTGTTGGAAGGTTGTTTTTGTTGGATCCTTAATCCAACATTGGGCTTGTATGTTAATAATCACGTATTGTCGGCTTTCATATAGGGTTAAGCCCGCTTAAAGTGATCTAATAAGATTTCAGTAATTTGGGCTTTAGTGTATCTGATAGGGTGTGGGCTTTTAATGTTTAGAGACCTAATGGGCTTCTATTTCAATGATGGGCTGAAATAGTGAAACCCTAGGGATAACGCGCCGTTATCTATATATACATCGGTTATGGTCCCCGGATCGCACGTTCAAGAAATTCTGCTATGTCTGACATCCCATCTTCAGAGAGAAAATCTAAAGAAAACGTGTTGATCTGGAAGGCCAACCATACGACTCTAGAGAGTTAACAATGTCTTTGGATTCATGTACGCTTCCGCTTCTCTAGAAATTAATTCTCGATGTTTCAACGTAGGTTTAGGGTTTATGTGATCTTATTCACAAAAGGTTTATTCTAACAAGTGACATCAAAGCCATCCCATGTTTGATTTATTGAGGATGCATGAATATTAAGTTACGTGATTAAAGTTTTGTCCGAGTCGTTTTATTATGGATTGCATCCGTGGATTATGCTTTGGATCATTGCATATATGTGAACTTTTAAGTTTCGATTCATGCGTGACTTGGGAATGGAATTAAATATGTTCATAAATTCCAATTCCAAATTGCTTTTGGCCCTTGCGATTGGTATCATTGAATTGTATAACATGATTATAATTATGCAAAATAAATTCGG
>CAVNYN010219906.1:0-18818 GCA_963692815.1 Nyctanthes arbor-tristis
TATAATTGAGCAGTTTTTTTTATAGAGTTGGATCGGGTTCCTGTATGGAGGTCAAGAGCCAAAAGAAAACAGTTAAGTCATATCTCATAAGAGTCTAATCTGACTTTATAGAAATCAGTTATAACTGATCACCATTATTCCAAATCCAGCAGTGCAGAGTTCCAGATTCAAGAAAAAAATTGATATATATTTGTGTGGAACATGAGACGATGAGTTATAATGATGCTTGTATTTTCTATAGAAATGAATTACAGAATTGCAAGCTTTTTAGATGATTGCTCTCCCTGCTAAATGAAAACCCACAAGTGTCCCTCCTCTCCTTTAGTCTGCAGCAACATAAATTACTAGCATTTCTTATTCTAGCCCTCCCCCACTCACTGACTGAATATTAGCAACATACTGTAAACTAACACATAAGCTAACGTAACAAGTGGAGATATAAATTGATATCCGATCTCATTGAACAATCATCTAGAGGTAAACAACAACCAAAAAATAAAAATAAAATAAAATAAAAAAATAAACACTGTGTTTGTTTACCATTTAAAACCCACTATCATTTATCAACCAATTTAAATTTCAAATTTTTAAATTTTTACCACATGGCATCATACCATCAAGCCACATATTTGATGTGCTGTAACTTTTCACATCATTTTAATCATTACCTCCACATGGCATCATTACATAACGACACCTATACAAAATTTGAATTTTAAATCCATTTAAAATTTACTCCAATTAAAAATGGTTGCCAAACATAGTGAGAGAGAGAGAGGGAGAGAGTACGCTTTATATTGTACTGGAGTTGGAGTCACTCAGTAAAGACACTCAATAACCTCTCTCTCTCTCTCTCTCTCTCTCTCTATATATATATATATATATATATATCAGTGCACAGTTGGCCCACGTCGTCAAGAAGCTTACACAGAGAAGAAATGGATTGCGAAAATATCTAACATATATACATAGCAGAAGTGACATGTTCAAAATGACGGCTCCATATGGAAAGTGCTCCAATAGCACAGAGTCAAAAGGACATGATAGAGGGCTCTAGACAATAAATTTCGCCATGCTTTACTTCATGTTACCTCTACTCAAACCCCTGTTAAATCAGTCCAAGGCATGCTCTGCCTAATATTGCGTCCACGTGAAAATGTATATAGGAAACCCATCCATAAGACTTGAGAATTCTTTAGTTAGCCCACTATACAAGTTCTAGTCATGCCAAAGTTGCTAGATCGGAAGAGACCGCTTCCTTTCAGTCACCAAAAGACACTCTCACAGTCCCGCTAACCTCTATGCTAAGAACATTTTATTACCATTTACCGAAAGGGTTGTTGATTGAGATCAAGGATAGGACTCAAGACCTTTCGTTTCTTTAATTTATTGTTAATTATTCTAGTTTAATTTAAATTAGGCTTCATTGTTTCCTTGTTAAATTAGGGTCACCGTAATTGGTTTCCTACTTCAATAAGGTTTCACTTCGACCTATATAAAATAAAGAGGGTTATACATTTACATGCAGACTTTTTATGGAATTAAACTGCTATCTCTCCCACTTTATTTTTTCTAACTCTCCTTTCTCTTCTTTATAGTCTTATCTGTATTGTATTAGGCGTCACTGTATTGGAAACAAATGATGTCAGCGTCAAGAAAGTAAGAAATACTGCTAGCTCTTTAGATGGTGTTTACCAATTGAAGTTGATCATTTAATAGAATTCAAGGGACAAACGTTCTGGCTTAATGTAAAATTTACTGTTCCAATCACAGTCAAACTGGACATTCTACACAGAACTGAGTGAACCAACCATGCATAGTGCATAAAAAATATTTGCTAAAGTGACATGGGGAACAGAAAAGAAACACACCTCAAGAAGTACCCGTGTTCGGCAGCAAGTCCCAGCTTCTTGCAAGGTGAAAACCACTTGCTTAAGCTTTCCCTCCCTCTTCCACTTACCATGAAAACAATGTTCTTTGGATCTCCACATAATCTGTTCAAGATAGAAATGATTTGCGAACTTGGAGCCTTAATGATAGAAGTAGGTGACATTAATGTGCCATCATAGTCCAACAATATAGCCCTGCGTTTAGCCCTACAGTAAGCTTCCACAATATCATCCACTGACAGCTTTCTAAAATTAGGGTCCAGTGCAACAACTCGAAACCCAAAGCCTAGACCAATACCCCAGCATCTTTTACTGAAATGGTCAGCACAAGTTCTCTCCATATCTTGCAAGAAGCTCCTTGACCAAAAAGCTACATCATGGGTCTTAAGATAACGATAATGCTTCTCGTGCCTAAGCTCTTTCTCTGATTCAGCCATTGATATAGCCTCATTCATTGCCTCAGCAGTAGATTCATAATTCCATGGATTAACACGAATTGCACCGCTTAGGGAAGGTGAACACCCAATAAATTCAGAAACAACTAGCATGCTCTTCTTGGGTCCGCACAGATTTGAACCTGTTTCTGCTCCCAAAACTCCTTGTCTGCAGACAGTGTATTCATAAGGTGTCAAATTCATCCCATCCCTCACAGCTGTGACCACGACACATTCAGCGATATTGTAGTAAGCCATTCTTTCGCTGATTGATACAGGCCTATGAATAATAACTATAGGGTCATATCCAGGCTTCCCAAATTCTTTATTGATTCTCTGGCAACTCTCTTCTATTTCAGCTTTTATTTCTTCCAAATCTATTCCTTTCCCCCTAGCAGGATTGCAAACCTGGATCAGAACAAGCCTTCCTTGCCATTTTGGATGCTGCTTCAGCATATGCTCCATTGCTAGAAGTTTCAAATTGATACCTTTAAAAATGTCCATGTCATCAACTCCAAGTAACACTGTTTTTCCTTCATACTGACGCTTAAGGTCCTCAAACTTCTGCTCTTTATCCGCAATTCTCATTGCTGATTCAATATGGCCCATATGTATCCCAACAGGCATAATCTTTATCCCTACTGTCCTCCCATAGTAATCTAATCCTATATAACCCCTTTTTGATTGATATTCCAATCCCAACATCCGACTGCAACAAGATAAGAAATGTCGAGCATAATCAAAAGTATGAAAACCAATAAGGTCCGCATTCAGTAGTGCCTTAAGGATTTCTTCTCTAACAGGAAGTGTCCTATATATCTCAGACGAAGGAAATGGACTGTGAAGAAAAAAACCCATTCTCAGTCGGACAAACCGCCTCCGCAGAAATGTGGGCAATACCATCAGA
Source organism: Nyctanthes arbor-tristis (assembly GCA_963692815.1). Classification (NCBI taxonomy): domain Eukaryota; kingdom Viridiplantae; phylum Streptophyta; class Magnoliopsida; order Lamiales; family Oleaceae; genus Nyctanthes; species Nyctanthes arbor-tristis. The sequence continues at coordinate 3,231 of CAVNYN010219906.1, forward strand.
TGATAATCATGGATCCAAACTAAATCATCCTCCGGATTTAGCACCTCAACCACTTTCTGAGAAAACAGCCTATTTACAGAGACATAGGCTTCCCACATTGAGCGGTCAAAACGTCCTCCATGATCAGGTGAAAATGGCAACATATAGTGGAACAGTGGCCACAACTGCTTCTTGCAAAAGCCATCATAATATTTTCCTAGAAGATTAGGTGGAAGAAAAGCGGGGACACAATTGAATTTTTCTAAAAGATAATTGGCTACGTCATCCTGTTCAATTGGATCAATGTCAACAGACAATGACCCAATATAGAGCACCTCCATCTCTTCCGGAAAGCCATCCTTAACCCGCAAGAGCAAGGAATCCTCATTCCAACTAAAATTCCATCCTTTATTGTCTGGCCTTCGCTTTGCTTTCAAAGGCAAGAGGTTTGCCACAATGATCATTCTTTCACCAGCAACTGAAGATGGGTTTTCTGATGTAACACTGTTAGTCTGGTCATCATCTAGCTCAGCTATACTCCCTGGGACAGTCATCACCCTTGGGAACCGCTTCCGCTCCTTTTCCTTACCCATTACAGGGAAATTCCCCGATGCTAAATCCAGAAGATTGGTATAAGATCTTGAGATCATTTTGCAAATTCTCTTTTATTCCTCCTCACGAAACAAGTAAAAGCTCAAAATCTCAACACGAAACCCCAAGACCCAGAATTTTTGTTCTCTGTTCAAAATTCAAATGGGCATCGTTCAAATCACCTGCATCATAGGGAAAACCAAATTTTCATACAAGGAAACCATAAATCAATTACCAAGCGCTATACATCAACATAAGATCCAAACATCCCAATTTGAAGTTCAAGAAAACGGTGGAAACAAAATAAACCAGAAACTTATTAATTAAACAGAACCCCACATACAGTAACTCTGTAGCCGACAAAAATCAAACTTTTAAAACCCCGGCACCCCAATTTCCAATTGAAAAATAGCCCAGCAATTGAAAATTGAAACTAACCTCAGAGATTGAATTGGGGGTGAATCTTGACACTTTTTCTCTAATACTCGATCTTCGGAGTGAATTTGGGATAGAATCCTAGGGTTACACACAAGCAAGTAGAGAAAAGGAAAATCTATGGCTTCTATATAATGCAAATATCTAACAAATAATGATCTTATGCTGCAATGTGTAAGGAAAGTAATGGCTATATGGATATTCAACAATTCATATGTATTTTTTATTCGGCCAGTTTGATAGATAGAATGGAATATATTATGTAAAACAAAACGTGCCAACAATTACTGGAATCTTTAATCTTACCTGTACGTTGTGGTTCCCCTTGTCTATCACCTTCATTGGCAAACTATACCTAGGGCAATTATTTTTTACAAGAGTATCTCTAATACAAAATATTTGGACAATCTCTACAAGAAGAAAGAGAATGGAACTAAGATGGATTTTTTAATATGTATGGATTTTCGTGAATTTCATAAATTTTAATAGAATTTCACATAATTCATTAGTTTGTAATGAAATTCTATGTCATGGATTTTAATAGATTTTTTAGTGGAATTGGTTGAATTGGAAAAGATATCTTAAATTCAAATTCCCACAATTTTTTTTAAGTATAGTTACAAATTGCATTGAGCAGTACAAGTGCGCATAGGTATATATCATATTATAACATAGCGCAAATCAATAACATTACATTACAAACCCCCATGGTACAATGTAAATAAATAAACACTACAAACCTCAGAGTATCTACATTAGTAGTGTTAAAATATGTTATTAGTAGAGTTGTTAGTTAACAACTTAAAAAGTAACATACATTGATGGTGTTAGAGTAGTTGATAACAGCGTTTAATTTAACAAGTTATTAATTTCATTGTTAAAGTTAACAATAAATTTAACACTTTTATGTGATATTATTTGTTCTTTTTTATTTTAATTAAATTGTAATTGGCTCACTATTTGACTACTGAATTGAAAATTAAATTTAACACTCTTATTTAGAATCACTAATGTGGCACAAATTAATAGTTAAATTTGATCATTTAATAATCACTAAAAACACTACTTTTTACTTATGTGGATAGTTAAATCTAACAACATCAATGTAGATGCTCTCATAGAGGAGACTACAAACACAGAAACCTTCCGTGCAAATAAATTAACACTACCAGCTACCATGGTACAGTGAAAATAAATTAACACTACAGAACCGTCTATACAGGGGATTACAAACATACGAACTCTATAGAGAGGACTACAAACTACAATTAATCAAATAAATAAATACAACAAACCCTATGACACAAGTAAATAAATCAACACTATAAACCTCCATACAGATGATTATAAACATACAAACCTCAATACAGGGATTTCAAACTACAATTAGTGTAGCAAAACCTCATATAGGGGGAATCGAACCTGGCCCAGTAGGTTCCATGGCCTTAGTATTAGCCCCTAAACTAGACGAGTTAAGGCCTCATTGACATCTCCACATATTTTTTAGGCTTAATGATTTCATTGAATTTTTTAATTTTTTAACCCAAAGAACAATAACAAATAAATAAAAATACATGCAAAGATAATAACAAAATATGTTTCTACTCTTCTGTGTGGATAGAAATTTATAAAATTATTTTACAACTCTGTAACTTCCAAAAAGTTTAGTGAAGAAGAAATACTAGATTTTAGTAAAAATTACAAAAAAAATTTCAACTTATTGATAGCATGATAATTTCTCATCATATCCATTGACAATTAGAGCAAAGAGGAAGAAAAATATGTGTTATCATGATATCATTTTTTCAATGAAGTCATATTAGACCCTATGTATGAACTCAACTACCAATTAAAAACAGTAAGTCATGAAATCACATGTGGTTTCATATATGTGGATATCATTTTAGATATTGACCATTTATTTTGTACATGTTGAATATGATAAAGTGGTAAGAAAAAATGAGTCTTCTTAATTTATGATGACTAAATTTTTATTGATTATTTATTAGGTTTCAAAATTTTTCATAACATTTTGTCCACAAAAGAAAAAAGGATGTCTCGTAAACTACACAAGAATTTGAGGGTAAGATGTCGGAATTTGAGGACAACTGGAGGTTACACACCAAAAATTTAGCCTTTTTCTTAATCGATCCAACCCAACATAGTTTAGCCCAAGTTTCATTACCCAATTAATTTTGGGAAAATTAGGCTATATACCGATTTTGTGTATTTATTCGAAAATTACGTCAATTCCTTAACTAATTAAATTATTTACGGCCAAATGGTGTAGTAATGCCGTATTTTACGGCGCATGACCGCATGTAAATTCCCCAACCTGCCCAACTTTATCATAATTCTTTTCTTTTCTCTCTTTTTGGATAAATTAGACCCAATACTCCATTCTATTATAGTTATTTTAAAATGTGGCTTTTTCTGTGTATAACTTTTTAATTTAATAGTGATATGAAATTTGACTTTTACTATACATAATTTTTTAACTAAATGTAGCTTTTTCTATATAACATATTTTATATGCGACTTTTTCTTTATATGACTATATTTGATTTTTTAATTAAAATGTGACTTTTCCATATGTAATTTTCTAATTCAATAATTACATAAAATATGACATTTTAATTAAATAATGGCATAAAATGTGGCTTTTTCTATATGTAATTTTTTAATTCAATATTGATACAAAATGTGACTTTTCTATATGTGATTTTTTTATCAATAGTGATACAAAACGTGAATTTTATATGTGATTTTTTAACTCAATAGTAACAACAAATGTGACTTTTTAATTAAATATATATTTTTAATTTCAAATGTGAAAAAGTCACACACATAATATAAAAGTGCAAATTTTATATGTAACTTTTTACTTAAATGTGATTTTTTTCTAAATCTGATATATTTTAATAAAATAATAACACAAGTGTGACTTTCTATGTGTGATTTTTTAAATTAAATGTGACTGTCTATTTGTGACTTTTTAATTTAATAGTAACACAAAATGTGACTTTTATATATGATTAGGATTCTTATTTTGCCGAGACTTTTTATATAAAATGTGACTGTTTAATATGTGACTTTTTTATATAATCTATATGTGACTTAAAAGTCACATGAATGTGACTTTTATATATTTGATTTTCTTTTTTTTTTTGTTTTTTTACTTTTGTATATGACTTTTACATATACGAATTTTTTAGTTAATTGAGTATGATTTGTAATCTTCTCTAACATTGTATTAGCGTATTTAGATTTGAGTGCATTAATTTTTTTAAAATACAAAAAATAATTAATGCATTAATTTAGCCTTTATAAAATGTAAGTGTGTATATATGGATATAATATTATAAAAATAGATGTTGAAAAACAGAAAGATTAACGGCAAACGACGGCAGGAATGAATTCCGCCAAAAAATATAAAGGTGGGGATGAAATTGTCATGAAATGAAAAGTAAGGACGATTTCCACAAAATAACTCAAAGGTAGGGACCTTTTGCGCCAATAACCCTTATTATTATTACTACTAGATCTTTTTCGTCCGTGCGTTGTACGGGTAGAGTTATATTATACATTCATATCAAAAATGACGAGTGAATGTGGACATCGTTTTATAAATATACTACAATATACCAGTTATATTGTATAAAATTACAAATTGATATACGAATTATAACTTACAATGGAATATTGGTAGTAAAATGTCCGAGTTCATAATTCTGGTCTCCTCCAAACTCGTCATACGAATTCACACGTCCGACCTATATAAAGTTTTAATAATTAGCAGTCAAATAATTAGAAATGACAATTTGACACATCAATTTATAAACCCGTGAAGACATGCCTCTAATATGATTAACTCGTCGGCAAAAGAAAGACTATGAGGTAACATTATCTTGCCCGCCGTAGGTCCAAGGCGGGTGCTAGTCAAGTTGGACCCACACCATAGACACTGTGACTCACTAGGCATTTTTTTATTTTTAATAAATTTATTTAGAAAATTGTGTAGAAATTATTAGATATAACAATTTGACTAATCGACCATTAAATCCGTGGAAGTTTATTTTTATTTTTTTATTATATATATTTTTTTAAGGATTTTTCTGTCAAATTGAAAGAATCATGTTATTATGTTAGTTAATGTTGAGAACTCTAAAATTCTAAATAAAGGTTTTGTTTTATTCTACGTTCTTTAATTAATAATACGTTGCATATAACATTAATTAAAAGGAGAAAAAATTCATTAGTCCTTTTGTGGGTCATGGTAGGATCCCAACCCATCCCATGACCCGACTTGTCTTGAATGACCATATGAATTTGAAGGTTTGGGGCGGGTCTGAGTGACTTCAAGACTCAAGGGGCACGTCCAGAGTATGACTATTTCCATCGCTATTAATAATCATATCACAATAAATTATTGCGACTATAAGTTTAGTTTCTCACTCATACGTTGAACGAAAAGATTAATTTTCAAAAAAAGTTCAATAATAATGAATAATAAAATATTAGACAAATACACATTATCATATTTGCATAGCTAAAATAATAAATATACAGTTTTAATTTAGTATTTGACTCATTAAATTAATGTTTTATTAATACTATCTTAATAGTTACCTGTTTATGTACTCAATTAATACTTTATTATATTTCACTTTTAAATCATCTAATTTATTTAATATTATTAGTTAACAATCTAATAATATATATATATCAGGCGAGTATATACTTGTATTCAGTCGATACTCGTTCAGATAAAAATTTCCATATTCATAAGAAAGTACTCTCGACGTATCCTTTAGATTAGTAAAATTCAAAATTGATTGAAATGTTAAATAGAGATATATTTGTAAATAAATGCAAGTCAGACTTTTTAATATAAAGATGATCATATATGTTCGACATCCTAAAAAGGAAGATAACATCAGATAATCGCAATGGAGAGGTTAATTTTTCTTTTTTATGTAGTTCATTTTCTTCTTGTGGATTTCCATTCCATTTGTTCACAAAATTGTCGCTAAAATTCATTATTATCTTTGTCAAATAAAAATATCGATCAATTAGTATTCAACCCGTACGTTGCACGGAAAATTCTAAATGTTTCATATAAAAAAGATTCATTACATAAATTGCAAAAAACAATAAATAGTCACAATAATAATTAAATCAAATGAAATAACAACATAAATTCAGTCGATATTTTGAAAGCTTCACATCTATAGAGAAAAAAGACTAAAAAATAAATTATTTGCATCTTCTACAACTTAATCGTTGCAACATAAATGATATGAAAACAAAGATTAAAAAAATGATCATAAAGATTTTCAAGTTAAATCATATATGTCAAGAAAATAAATGTTAGCCATATATTATTATAATATAATTATATTATGTATCTTTATTTGTTGGCGCGATGCATATAAATAGATTTTTATTGAAAAAAAGAAAAATAAATAAATTAGTTGATTTGCTCTAAGTTATTCTGAATTAAATTTTCATTTGTAATATAAGTTATTTGAAATAAGTTTCTAAGTTATTTTGAAATATATTTTGGTTTCGATATTATCAAGGACCCTGTAAAGAAAATTTTGAAAATCAAACAAACATAAATAATAAATAAATAAATAGAGATAATATCAGACAATTAGTTTATAATGCGCTCATTTTTGAATAATTCAGTAACAGGAAGAATAATTCTAAAAAAATACTAATTCATAAGAAATTGAACAGTTACTCGCCGTCAAATTTACATCCATCAAGGATAATAAAAAATTATAAAAACTCATTATTATATATAAATACTAAAAAAATGGAAATGAAAAAATTAAAATAAAAAAGGAATATAAAAAACTAATAATAAACTAATATAAATGATTGAAAACTCGTGATGAATATCCAAATAAGAAATGTTTAAATTTTAAAACTTGAAAAATGAAACCAATTGAAAACCAATTAGGGCACTAATTGAATCCAAATTATTGTACAACATCATGATGATATCAGTAAAAGAGTGAGAAAATTGCAATTGAGAATCCAAATCAAATTAAAAATTATTGTATTATATATTATATGATATGATGATTAAAGCCTTTAATAATTAAGTAGGTCCCGTGTATCAATTGTAAGGGTGTGCAAAAAAATCGAGACCGGTTGAATCGGCCCGAAACCAGACAGAACGGGCCGGGCCGGTCAGGGCTTTGGGGCAAAAAATGACCGGTCTGGTCCCGGGTTTTCTTTTGAAAACCCGGAAACCCGGTCAAAGACCGATTGACCTTTTTTTTTAAATTGAAATCCGGTTTTCACTTTTCATAATACCCAAATGGTAAGTATCAAAACAATTTCCTTTACATAGTCATTTACACAAATATCCATCTAATTTATAAGTCCCAATTATTTTACCTTTTTACAAAACTTTCAATGTGAGACAATCATTTAACTTAAAACTAAATAAAAAGGACCAAGACAATTATTAATTTGTCTCAAAGTCCACAAAATTTTCTTTACATAGTCACTTAAACAAAGGGTCATCTTATTTATAAGCTCCAATCATATTGCTTTTTTACAAAACTTTAAATGTGGGACAATTAAAAAATTAAAGCAATACCACTAAATTTATTTTTCAAGTTGGAATTTTTTGGTCAATAAACTTCTTTAAAAAGCATCATTATTTTATTATTTTTTAAGCAATAGCCAAGAACAATTGTGTTAATATATAATGTTACTAGAATTTGTAACATTGTAAGGATTTTGTTAAAGAAAATTGTTCGAATTTATAATATGTTTGTTGACTCTATTTAAGTTATATGTTATTATTATATAAAATATATATATATATATATATATTTATATATACATGTGGAGAATTGTGCTTATACATCTTCTCATTTATTTAAGTGGTTTTCTTATTGGTAAAAAGTGTAAAATGGATTTTCTTGTTTTTATTTTAAGTGGTAAGTATTATTTATTTTTGACAATTATATCATTTTTGTAATATTTAATCCTCATAAATGTATAATAAAGTTAGAATTATCCATCCTTTACCTTTTGAAAATATCAAAATTGTATTGTAAAATTGTTAAAATTATAAAGTAGATATAATATTTATGATTTTTACATTTATTTTCTAATTTAGGATACAAATTTCAAATATTTAATAATTTTAGATTTGTTAAAATAAAAAAAATGAGAAATACAAGTAAGTCTAGTACTTCTACCTTACGGATGCATGTTAATACTTTTGTTGCACATAAAGCCCTTCTATTTGTTTGTTCTAAACTTTTTTTATATGTGTTTTTACGTTACTAAGTCTACAGAAATTTTTTTCACAAACTCGGAAAAGTCTAAAAAAATCGAATTTATTACCCGAGCCCGAACTGGGACTGAATCCGTTGGGGCTTGCCATTTTTGAAATCAAAACTGGAACCAAACCGAAGATGTTTAGTCCAGTCTTAGTCCTTTAAAAATTGGAGACTGAAACTCATTTGCACAGCTCTAATCAATTGTGTCTCGGTAAATTGAGGGAAGAGAAGGCGCAACACGTTTACTTTTTATGCCGTAAAATTACGTACTATTTTAGCATTGAGCGTATTTTTCAAAAACTAAATTCCTTTTGCGGTAATTTCCTAAATAACCCACTAAAGTTCAAAGGGTTGTCTCCCTCCGCCCTTGTTAAAAGCCTATTAGGCCCTCGCAAAGCCCATAAATAGAACCTTGAGGTACCAAAAGGTAGGGATCCCAACTCTGATAATTCCAGACATTCTAGAAAATGAAATATATTTGTTTCTACTGATTAAATAATTAATCAACAATTTTCAACAAGTTTCGGTGGTATACTAAAAGTAAAGTCGTAAATTTGTAATCCGTCAAGATAAGAAATAATAGATGACTAGATTTTAAACTCAAATTCTATATAGAAATGTTTTCCCTTAGAAAATTTTTACATTTGGAAAAAGATGATGAAATAATAAGGGTTGGTTTATCGTTTTGTAACACCGATGCCAAATTTCATTTTATTATTATTGATATCCATGCATCAAACTATCGAATGCAAGTTGTCAAGATGTATATATTTTATCGTCTACTGTCATGGCAAGATGTCTAAGTTGTGCAATGCCCGAAAATCAAAGATGACTCCGGCAAATCTCCAAGATCACCAAACAAAAGTTTGTCCTCTTCTCCTATTGGCATGAATACCTCCAACTCAACTTGGGCCCATGAAGGGTTTGTAAATATAGTATTGTCCAATACTGTACAACCTACGTCAACCAACCAGCCAAGCTCACTCGCGAGCTCAGTAAAAGTGTCTGCCTTATCAAGTTCCGGTTGGTTGGCAAATGTAGCACAATCTTCGTTGGGGGTTTTCGTAGGAAGAATGATAGATTGGTGGCGGTGGAATTTAGAGGCGGCGGCGGGGGTGAGAGGATGGTTGTGCTCACAAGTGTAGGTGATGATCAGCATGGTGGGGTCAAGGTGGCTCCGTTCTACCTGTTTTCTTGCAGGACAGCCTTTTGAACTGCTACACCTATAATATCCCCTGTCATGCAACACATGCAAGGTACGACTTTGTTAAAAAAACACAAATATGAAAACATACTACACATTTAGTGCCTGTTTGATTTAATTTATAGTAGTTGATTTATAAAGAGAAATTATAAAGAAGTAAAATAAATAGTGTAGATTTAATAGAAGTTTAAAATTTATAGTTATAAATGAGTAGTTGTCAAATCAATAGTCAAATAAAAATAAGTGAGATTATAATATATTTTAATAAAAGAGATCTGACTTAATTTGTCTTACATGCTACACATTTAATTTGTCTTACTTATCAATTTTTTTATTGTGGGCCATCATTTTCTCTTGTAAACAACTCATAATGCATGGTGGAAAAAATGAAAAAAGTTATCTGTAAATCAAGATAGCTAATACTTCACATGAAGTCGTGAACTCAACCAATAGCAAATATAAGTAGTAGTTGTCCACATTTTTTGGTACTTTTATTAAAAGTATAAGACATGAAAACTGTTAAAACTATACGCTTTGAACTTAGACGCCTCTGAGTGACGATGTACTTATTAAAACTTAAGCAATGTGAGAGAATGCATGAAACATGAAATATTTAGACTTAAATCTTGAAAACACGTAATTTATCAAGAAAAACATAACACATACCCATCCAATTAAGGTATGGACGTGATGGAAAATAAACTAATCTTAGGCGCGTGGGATCGAAGATACGAGTAACTTTCAACTACTACAAGAGCCCAATTCAATGTATTTAATTGGAAAGCCGCCTAAGATAATCTACCCTACAATAACAATTTTGAAACGTGGGTGCCCCTAGTATGACTGCATGTCACGTAGAGAGATATATTTAAGTGGCACAAATACATGCGATTATATAAGACATATGAGTGTCATAAACCCATACCAATGCTTATGAGTATTAGAAAATTATCAACATAATAAAATATGATATATTATATTCAAAAAATATTATAAACTCAGACATCTGGTGTCATAAATGGTGTTAAACGATTGCACGACGTATACCTAGGCACACCACATCAATTTTGCAGGCCAACGTGGGCAGCTACCAACTGATGTGGCTCGCCCATATGCACTCCACTTAGGGGTCTGACATCATTTATGATGGTAGACGTCTGGTTTTATGACATTTTCTTATTATATTCAGAAAAATAATCAAGAACCTTCCAGTTCTCCATAAAAATGGAAACACTTGTTTTTTTTACACTATAATTTGAGAAAATATCAAATACTCCAAGAGTATTCTATTAGAGTAACCTACATATGGGTCCTAAAAACCTATGAATGAGTTGTTTATTGACTTAGAACATTGTATTAAAAGACTCTTAGAGTACTTAAATTTTTTCCTTACAATCCACGATTCTTGTTATTATAATAAATAAAAAAAAGGGTTCATTTCATGTGATCAAATTGACAGGAGACTCATCTAGGACTAATCTTCACCCTTTGCATTAGCATCGGACAACTGCTAGTTTTTAGCTCTAGAACTTATCAAAATAAAAGAATTTATCAAGTCAATATCAACTATATATTCTCAACAAAAAATAAAATTTCACACGACCTAATAATCTTTCTTTACATTACTACCACACATTCTCCGTTAAATCCAAAAATCTTTACCATAAAGCTTTGGAGAGCAAGTTGTAAATAGCAATGTGGACGTGGGTCTTGCAACTGGTACGATATTGCAAGCAAGATATTATTATCCAGATAATAGAATCTTTTATTTACCTTGGGTAAGGGGAACCCTTTATGGGTTTCTGTCCATACTTCCTCCAGGACCAAGAATCCGGCGGCGGATACACCTCCGCTTTACTCCGGCGGGACCCATCACCGCTGCCATCGCCGCCGCCAATTGGTATCCTCACTACCCTCTTGTTTGCACCTCTCCTGATACATATACAATAACACAAATGAATCATTAGATCCGCATCAACTAATAATAAATTATATTGCAAAGAAAAGGGAAATTGAAAGTTGTATTTCAAACCTTTTCTTCGCAGGCGGCGGCTCGTAATCATCTTCTGCATCGGCACCGGAAAGACGAGAATCGGCGGTGTTTTCTTGAGTAGTGGTGGTGGTGGTGGTGGTGGTGGAGTCATCTTCAACAAGTGTTTCTTCTTCCATTTTCATCATGCACTTTTGCCTCTTGCTGCTCAAAATATATATCTTCTGCTCTATATATGTCTATGTAGTGTATCTATGTGCTTACATGGGATTCGGTTGCGGTGGACGGGGACTGGGAGTCTCGCCGGAGAGAGGTGCTGGCCTGGTGGGTAATGGGGAAGGTGGTAGTGGAATTTGAAGACAGATTGTCACACAGAGTAAATTATTATGGACGTGCAACCCAATTCCCCAATTGCCAGGAAATAATTATTGCAAGACATATGTAGCATTATTTTTTTCTTTTTAAATAATAATTTTTTTATATTAATGGAACTTTCGTCAAAATTTATGTGGTCTAATAAAATCAACGAAATCACACATGAGTTCAAAGGTCTCAAAAATAAGATTTTAAGAATCGACATGTAGGTTGTTCATTGACCTAGAATATCCTACTATACTTCCGATCTGTAGAATTTTTTCCATTCATTAGCTCCCTTAATCTACAATCATTAATGCAACTTTCACTATAATTGACGCATTATTATATTGATTAAGTTATTGCTTTTAGAAAAATTTTATTTGTGTTGGGTGGGCCTCATTTATTATATACAGTTAGAGACCGAGTGATATCAATTTATTATTATAGTCTTATGATGTTAACTAGGTCCCATTTTATTAATTGTTTATTATAAACAGTTTGAATTATATTGTAATAGTTAGATATTTAAATTTTTTAACAGAAGATCCAAATTTGAACTATATTCATCCATCTCTTAATTTCTCGTCTTTCATCTATCTCCCATTTATCAGAAAAGAAAAGGTATATAATAATATTGGGAAGTTTGTGGTTCAAATCCTCAACCTTTTAGAAATGTGCAAATAAGTCAAAGTTCAACTTTCTTGACCTCTGGCTTGGTAAGAACCTTGATTACACCCAAATCTCCATAAATCTTTTGTTTGATCATTTGTCTTAAGAGTAGAAATGTAGTTTATCTTTTAATTTAAAGTAACTAGTGATAAAATTCTCCTGGCATTCCCTTGTAATATTCAAAATAAATAAATAATCTAGGGATAAAATTTTCATTTACGGAAAATATTATGAGTAGATCAAGGTTTGAATTAGAGAATTAGACATACTCTCCCCATGTCGTTTATTTGGTCTACTTCTTCTCTTTTAGGTTGTCCTATTTATTTGATCCACTTTTACGTTCATTTACAAATATTATTATACCCGATATAATCTTAAAAATGAAATATTGTCTTTTCTAATATTATTCTTAATACATACCACTAACTAATTAAATAAGTGTATTTTAAGATGTTTCTTTGTGTAATTGTCTTTTCTAACTTGACTCTTAATCCTTGTGAAACCATAAACCGGACCAAATAAATAGGATGGATGGAATAATAATTTAAGAGTGCTTCACCTACTTATTTAACCAAAAGTATATAAATTTGCTAGTAGAAATAATAGGCTAGAAATGCTTGCACTTTTTAAAGGGTTGAAGACCTAAAAATGCAAATTTTCCAATTATATACTATCATGAAATTATTATTATTATATTATATATTATTATTACTTCTTTTACGTATTATTTTACACGAAATAGGGTGAAAATTAAATTTTAATATAATTTTAAATAAGTTAGATAAAATAGTTGATCTTCTTCTTACATTTTTTTTTCTAATTGTGATATTTAAAGTGTAACATACAAAGAGATAGTATGTAGCATCATAAGTATCTTAACATGTCTTCATGGCAAATAATAGAAGAGTTATATTCTCTATAAATCACAATATTTTTAAATTAATGGTAATCAAATGTCTATATTGTTCCTGTGTCAGAATTTGTGTACCAAAAGAATTATTCTTAAATGAGATGTTGGATGAAGTACCGCAAACAAGGTAATTGATGGCATGATATAAGGAGGATCTTGTTTCTCTTGTCGTTACATCACTTTTAAATTAATTAATAGATCTTATAGGTGCAAAAAATGTACAACCACTCATAAAAATATACATGTGACACATTTAATAACAATTGATTTAAAAGCGATGTGTTGACTAAATTGACAAGATCTTGACAAGTGTATTATCTCTATAATAACAGTTAACTTATTATGTGACTTGTTATACGTGTAGCATTACTCATAAATATCACATGTGCTATATCATCACGTGTCATCTATTATGTTTTGCATTATAATCCATTCATCCTAAATATATAGCCCACTTTATTTTTCACGTGGATTAAAAATTATATTAGAAAGATACATCATACATCTTACAATTCGTATTTCTAATTTACCCTTATTTAATGAGTAAAATTTAAAATTGATAGTTAGTTAAATATTAAATGAGGGTAAATTAATTAATTAATAAAATAATGCAAATTATATTTCTTAATAATAAAAAGAGGGCTATATATTTGAGACATCCTCAGAAGGAATAGTGAACTATATATTTGGGACGTCGGGGAGAGTATTTAGTATAGCATTATTTGGCAAGCAACTTCTAGATTTAGAAAAGGGCAATTATATTAGTACCAAGAATTTTTATTTCCACCACATTCTAAATGCACCACGGTTAAAAGATATTTTTAATTAGCACACCACTATCTATTTACACATATACCCATAAAATTAATTATCTATAATCAATGTATAAAATCACATCAAAGATTTATATTTCTATATATAGTACATCTAACACAACGTAATTTTTTTTTCTTTTAAATTGTTCGTAAGTCAAAATATATATAAATTGAATCTTAAATCGAAGCTCTCAGTATGAACATTAATTTGAGCTAATTTTCAAGTGCAAACTACTAACACAAGTTCGTATGTAGAGTTAAAAAAGATAATCTCTTAAACTTAATTTAATAGAATCCTAAATTATATATGACTTTCCAAATTAGATTTAATTAATTATTTAATTTAATTAATTTTTTTAAATTGAATTTGAATAACAAAATATTCCAACTTTTTTTTGTGACATAAATATTCTAACTTTTCAAATAACTTAAATATAAATGTATAGATTTTTCAAAACTTCTAATTTAGAACAATTCGGTCCTATAAAATTGAAATTAGATTTTATTTTAAGTTAACACTGTTCGTTTATTATTATATTTTTTTATTTCAATTCAATCACGTGTTCTTAAATAATATTATAAATCTATTTATACTTTATAGAAATAAAAAAGGTTAAAAACATTCTTTATGAAACAACGTCTAAAAGTTAGGCACTAAAATGAAACTGTAAAAAAAAATTAATCTTTAAAGTCTAAAGTTGTCGAGTTGTATTATAAATCAAAATTGTAGCAAATGATTACTAAAAAAAGGAAATTGAAAAGAATAATAATTATTAAAAAGAATTTAAATTAAAATAATTATGATTGTGGTGGAAGAAAAAAAGATTAAATTTAACAACGGTTATTAATGTAATTTTAGCAATGGATATTTAAGTAACTAAAGAAAACAGTTTAAAATGTGGTGTTGAAATAAATTTATTTGGTGATAATATAATTCCCCTTTAGAAAATTGGCTTTTGACTTTTTAATAACAGTTTAAAACAGATCTTTCAATTCACTGGATAAAATAGTATCTAATGGTCAAATATAATGACATAGTAAAATAAGCAAAACCTCGAAGTGGGTCATGAGCTGCTAGTGTCATAAGGTACGAGTGAACGATACTACATTATTTTGAAAAATATATACTATAATTTTTAAGTTAATGGACTATAATTTTTAACTTAATGGACTTAGTAATTCATTTAGGTACTGCCCACTTTATGCGGATCTAAACAGCGGATGCAATTGCATAATTGAATGCAAAGTTGATGCTCTATCATCATTTATGAATTGTGAAGGTCAACGCCTTATAAATTTCTCCACTTGAATGAAAGAAAAAATTCGGG
>CAVNYN010219907.1:0-15459 GCA_963692815.1 Nyctanthes arbor-tristis
GCGCAGAAAAAAAGCATGTTATAGTCATAGTCAAGCGCAGATTCTTCACTCGTTCAAAGCTTGTTCTAACTTAGATCGCGGACCTATATGCTTGAGCATGGACAAAAAAGCTTGTGCTTGTCGTTGAGCGTGAATTCTTCGACTTGAGCACATACTAAAAGCTTGTTCTAATCATGTTCAAGTGTTAGGTCGCTACTTAGATGCTTGTTCTAACTTAAATCACAGACCTTTATATTTGAGCGCGGACTAAAAGCTTGTTCTAGTCGTTGAGCGCGAATTCTTCAATTTGAGCGCAGACTAAAAGCTTGTTCTAGTCATAGTCAAGTGTTAGGTTGCTAGTTAGAAGCTTGTTCTAACTTAGATTGTAGAC
Organism: Nyctanthes arbor-tristis; assembly: GCA_963692815.1. Classification (NCBI taxonomy): domain Eukaryota; kingdom Viridiplantae; phylum Streptophyta; class Magnoliopsida; order Lamiales; family Oleaceae; genus Nyctanthes; species Nyctanthes arbor-tristis. The sequence goes on from CAVNYN010219907.1 coordinate 371, forward strand.
CTTTATACTTGAGCGCGGACTACAAGCTTGCTCTAGTCATGGTCAAGTGTTAGGTCGCTTGTTAGAAGCTTGCTCTAACTTAGATCGCAGACCTTTATACTTGAGCATGGATTAAAAGCTTGTTCTAGTCGTTGAGCGTGAATTCTTCAACTTGAGCGCAGGCTAAAAGCTTGTTTTAGTCATGGTCAAGTGTTAGGTCGCTAGTTAGAAGCTTGTTCTAACTTAGATCGCATACCTTTATATTTGGCTATTGCGGATTCGCCTTGTGTTCAAGTTAAGAGGGGGATGTTACATCGGAATAAACACTCGTCCTTTGAATTAACTGTTGGGTTGCAAAATTATGACTGATGTATATAAGCATATTAATTTTTTAGCCATGACCTGACAGTTGGTATACAAAAAATTTTGAGAAAGTACAAATGTAGAATTGGTACCCAGCTTTCACCCCTTTTTTTCTTTTTGTCTCATTTGTATGAGTTGCACTGTGCTTTTGACTTCCACAACCGAGTAGGGGAAATACTCTCCCTTCAAGGGCTAGACGAAGAACTTAGTCCGGCCTTACTGTTGTGCCTCGCGTGCTGACACTTGGGTGTGGAGTTTTAGAGTAGTGGATAACTCAGCCCTTTGACTCCGGGGTTGATTGTGTGAATTTTTGTCAAAGCAGTCATTTCTTCCGTGTAATCCAGGTTGCATTCCCTTGAAGCCCTATGGTCACCTCGCACTATAGCTATCCCATAGCAAGTTGGGAATTTCATAACGTAGTGGTAAATACATGTCGAGGCTCCAAGCTCATACAAAATTGGGCGACTCAAAATAGCATTGTGATTCAAAAGTACACGACGCTCTTCCGATCTCCGTCATTATTCTTCTTTTGTAGGGCTCGTCCCCTAGTTTGACAAGGAGTGTGATATTGCCCTTTGCTTTCACATAGTCTCTAGTAAAAACCTGGAGTTTGGTACCGTATGGCCTTAGGCTCTTCAGGTCTATTTTCATTTGTTGAAAAGTCCGCCAGTAAATAATGTTCACAGTGCTGCTATTATCCACCAAGGTCTTGTGGATTTTAACGCCTGAGACCGGCATAGTGATGACCAGAGCGTCCACGTGTCAGTGTAACACATTGTAAGCATCTTCGTTGCAGAAAGAGAAAGAGCTGGTTTGAGAGACGGGGGTTATGCTGTGAGCAGGAGGTAACAATTCTGGGTTTCACTCACGAGACCTCGCCTCTGTCTCTTGGAACCCTCTATTTTGTAAGATGTTAAAGATGTGTTCGACTGAAGCGTTGAGCTTGGTGAAGGGCTTGAATAAGCCGGAAGACTTCTCGCCACGTCGCAGGTCTTTTTTTACCTTCTGATCCTTTTTGTCATCCTTCGGAGGTTTTTAGGCTCACGAAGTACCCTCAATGGCCTCATTGGCGCTGATATACTTCTCAGCCCGCCTCAGAAGCTCCTTATAAGTGCTCGAGGGGTCTTCGTGCATGGCCCACCAAAAGCGGGTGTCTTTGTAAAGGCCCGATTTGACCGCGATTAGAAGCAATTTGTCTGTCACCTTTTCCATGGTCATGACTTGTTTATTGAAGCGGTCCAAATAGTCTTTGAGCGGTTCTAATTTCTCTTGCTTGATGGTTCCCAACATCTTTTTGGGGTGGCTCTCACCTTGAACCCCATAAACTGGGAAGTGAACTCGGAGGAGAGCTGTTCCCAACTGTGTACGGACCCTGGGGCTAAGTTGACGTACCGAGTCTGAGCGTTACGCTCCAAAGTGAGTGCAAAAGCTTTGCACATGATAGCTCCTGTGGCATTCTGGAGCTCCATCCAGGACACGTATCAGTGAAGGCGAGCGATTGGGTCTGATTCTCTACAGTAAGTCCCTATTTGAGGGAGCTTCATTTTAGACGGCATGACGGCGAATGAAGATGTCAAAAGGGGAAGGCCTTCCGCACAAGTCGTCCGCTACCTTCCCTTTGGACTGTTTCTGCTCGAGGTCACTCAGCCATTTCCTCAGCTCGTCCAGCTCATGGATCTGCTGAGAGGTTGGTCGTTGGCCTCGTAGCGTCTCTGGAGGCGAGCTGGACGCATAACTGTCATGGTTCGTATGCGTTGAACTTCTCTTCCTCTATCTACGTTCACTTGGTCGAATAGGTTCTGGTGACCTTGGACGTCTGGGACCTTGCTTGGGGCCCAAGGTCCCTAGCCTGGTAAACACGCTGGTTTCAGTTGTATTTCTAGTAGGAGGTGGTGCGGCTTTCGTGTTGGGAGCTGGTTGACCAGAGTTTTGGGTCATAGTGAAACTTAGTCTCCTTATGACATGTTCCCTTTGAGGGTTAGCCTTCGTTGGACACCTTTCAACGTCTTCGGCAAGCCAAGAAGAGTTGTCATGAGAGGAGCATCCTATCGTGCGCTGTTGGAAAGTTGGAGGGTTATGTTGTTACAACCGTCAAACTTCTTCGGAGAGGGCCTCTACCTGTCGCCGGAGAGTTTCTGCCTCAGTTGCAGCTACTGGTCCTAAAGGGCTAGCACTGGCAGTGGCTCGGTTTTTCCTGAACCCGGAGGTAGTCCGATATCACTAGTTTTTGTCTTTTGACTCTCGAAGTGTCTTCCACTCATTTCCTTTTACCGAGAGTTAGATTTCACTAGATATTTGCTTTTCACAATTTTTTGTAAACTTCCCACAAACGACGCCAATTTGTTGATGCCAAATTTGGCTTTCGAGTCAATAAACAAGATTCATATTCACAGAAAATTTGTATTCGAATCGGTATAAGCAGTAAACGCAGAAAAGGTAAAGAATGTTTGTAGTGTTTGTAATAAATGGAAGACTATAAATGTATGAAAGACAAGAAGAGTAAGGTTTGGGTGTCGAACCCTTTCTCACTTCTATTTGCCTCTATTCATAGTGTACATTTGCTTATTCGTATGGGGATAATGATTGCATGTATTTAATACCGGACCTACAAGGATGACGCAAGTGTCCAATCGGCGGGCGTTAATCCTCCACTTTTTGACTAATGGCTGTTTAAGCCATGCATGAGGCAGGTAACTACCGTTTCACATTTAAAGCAAGCGTCCCATCAGCCGTAAGTGATAAGATTTTCCACGTGGGTTCCCATGTTTCTATCCAGTTGGCTAGCTCGCTAGGTCGCGGTGCTACGTCGGAGCGTTACTAGCTCGCTATCTTGGCGCTCAGACGTCCTGGACCGTAGGAGTGCTGGAGTAGATGTCCGCCTCCAGGTTGCTGAATCAAGTCTCCGGGCCTTCTGGTCATTAGGTCGCCAGGTCGTTGGGTTGGGTGAGGCGTTCAAGGCCTGTTTCCAAGACTTTATACCCATTGACCTTTGTTGACTTTTAACCCTCGCTGACTTTTACGACCTGGAGGCTACAATTCCTTTATTAAATTATATGAGCAAGCTTCTTGATCAAATAAAATATAAATGGTTCTTTTTGTTCAAACCAAATTTCTCAGGCAATGTCGAAGTTACATTGTGGCTACAACTTACAAGAAATAATATTGGGGCTGTTAGGGTCAATGAGCTCTTTGTATGTGTTTTTTCCTTGTTACATTGATTTGTGTGTGTGTGTTTTTTTTTTTTTGTAGGCAAGAATTTTAGCACTAAATGACTCACGCTTCTTGAAAGCTGAAGGCCATATTGTCATATCATTGCGCAACCATTAAAATATTAAATCAATTTAAGGATGCATGATTCTCATTCTACTTTTTACATTGTAATCTTGCTTCAAAATTAGAAACTACTCAAATACAATCCTACAATTGAAGTTTGTGCAAAATTTCCTCCTCTTTATTACAATTTGCTAATTTTACATTTACACGGATAAGTTCTAACTTAAAAACTCAAAACGCACATCGCACGTACATTAACTTGTGTGCGTCTATATATAATATAAAGAAACAACATAATTATTAATTAATCCTTAAATTTGATTACACAAATTACAATTAAAGGATATACATAGATATATATATATATATATATAAGAAAAACTATGTTATTAAGGTCAACTGATGTGGACCAAACATCATCCTCTGTCAAAAAAAAAATAGAGAAATACATATTATAGACGACCAATCAATTATTTGATAAAGAAAATATAGCACGCTGCCCCAACGATTACTCAACATTAATAACTAATTATTGTTTGAAATTCAAGCATATTAATGAATGTGTCAACATATTTGATTTTATAAGTATAGAACAAATTTGTAATCCCTTGAGTGACTAATGTTTACAGTAGTGGGCGCGTTTAATTCATTAGAAAACATTCCCTCCGAATAAATAGAGAGCTATGAGTACATGGGACTACTTAATTGATGGATTAAAACTCTTATTTTTTTTATCATTTGTTATTGCAATCGAATCTTTGGTACGCACAGGTGTCATTATGATACTCATACTCAATATCTCGCGTAACGGCATGTATGTCCATTACATGGATGCATATATTCAGGTGACGTGCATATATACAGTCACGTAAGATATTATATGCTATAAATAGTAGTTATATATCATATCTGTCCCAAAAAAATGGTTGAGTTTTCTTTTTTGTCTGTCACAAGATATAGTCTAATTTCTTTTTAAAAAGTAGTTGAAATATTAGTTATTTTATATATTCATATCTAATGTGCATGCATAGTTATCTGAAAAATAGAATTATTAACATGGAATGATTAAAAATAAAAGGGTATAATAGGAAAATAATGTTAAAATTTACTTTTTCAGTACTATTAAATGATCTATGTGAAAAAATGAATAAGAACATCTTCTTGGGAAGTAGGTGTTTGAAAATATTTGACTTTTCTTTTTTTAGATAAGAAAAATTTTGACTCTTTTCTGAACCAAAAGAAAAAAATTTGACTCAATTCATTCAAACTCTATAGTTGAGCATATACAAAGTATATATACTCAAATCAATCAATTTGCATTATCATGTGCGTGGCAATAAGGAAATGATGACTAGAGAGATAATATCTTCAATAAAATTAATATGATTGTGAGACGTGTACATATAGACAGACAGTAATAATTGACTTATTATTATTTGGTAAAGAGGAAAGAGAGCAATACACAAAAACATAGACATATATTAATGGAATAATAAGAACACAAATATATGATTAGCAATAGAATTTCAAGAACTGTCTTGATCGAGAAATTATACATTTTATCCAATATGTAGGAAGATCAAGAGATACACAATTAAATACTTCTTTACATTTCTTGGCAAAAGTAGTGTATAAGATTGATTTAAATCATCCAACGAGGAGGAAAATATGCTGTCTAGCGCGACTCAACATTTTTCATTTCGTGAACAACTCATTCAAGAAAAGATGGGAGAAGCAAATTAAGGTATATTATTTAATTTGTAGCCAAAATCAAAATTTAAGATCTGGCGACAGGATTTGGAACTCAAATTAATCAGAAATGAAGCAAAAGAAAAAATTTGACTCAATTCATTCAAACTAAAAAGTTGAGCATATACAAAGTATATATACTCAAATCAATCAATTTGCATTATCATGCGCGTGTTAATAAGGAAATGATGACTAGAGAGATAATATCTTCAATAAAACTAATAGGTTGTGAGACGTGTACATATAGATAGACAGTAATAAGTAACTTATTATTATTTGATAAAAAGGAAAGAGAGCAATACACAAAAACATAGACATATATATTATTGGAATAATAAGAACGCAAATATATGATTAGCAACAGAGTTTCAAGAACGGTCTTGATCAATACATTTTATACAATACGTAGGAAGATCAAGAGATACACAATTAAATACTTCTTTACATTTCTTGGCAAAAGTACAGTATAAGATTGATGTAAATCATTCAACGATGGAGAAAATATGCTTTCTAGCGTGCCTCAACATTTTTCATTTCGTGAACAACTCTTGTAAGAAAAGATGGGAGAAGCAAATATATATTAAGGTATATTATTTTGTAGCCAAAATAAAATTTGGATCTGCTGACAGGATTTGGAACTCAAATTAATCAGAAATGGATAAAACAACCCGGCCTTTAATTAATCCGATGACAATTAATGCTCGTATTCGGAGCATTATTTGGAGGCAACATTAATTAAGAGAGTGTAAGCTTTAATTTGAACGGGTTTGAAAATGATGCAAAAGTGAAGAAATTAGAAAGGGATAGGGGAAAGGGGTTGAGATCTAGGGTTCAAGCAAGTACCAAAAATTGGAATGAACAAAGTTATTCACAGAGCGATGCAGAAGATATTTTGAGTTTTTACTCACAAAAGATTAACTATTTGACAATAGTTCCTCTAAGAGATCAGATCCCAAGTCCTCAAGCACCAAGACATCTTCTCCTCCTCCCCCTTCTAATTCTTTACTAATTTCTTTCTTTTTTCTCCTGTGTTTGGATGATTTTCGAGTCCTGTGAGTCTCTTTTATGGCTTCTGCTGGTGATGAGCCATCCTTGCACCTGTAATTCATGTTTCTAAGGGATTCCTTCACTTTTTCTATCGGAAAATTTATGGGTGCTGAAGCTCCCCTCATTGAAAATGCAGCTTGATCATAAGCCAAAGCAGCTTCTTGTGCACTGTTAAAGGTTCCAAGCCAAACCCTTGCTCCATTCCTCGTCGAATCCCTTATCTCGGCCGCATACTTTCCCCATGGCCGTTTTCTCACCCCGATATAGCGCTTCTCTTCAGTAACCTCCACCTGATGAAATTCTTCGATTTCATATTTAATATTCAGATCCTTTGAGGACTGATCAGCTTCTAATTCCTTGACATGCCCAATATTATCTTCCACTTTTAAAGGACTTTCACCCCAAGAAAACTCCATACTTCAAAATGATCTTTTAACTAATTATTAGTCCTCTTTCTTCTACCGTACAAAATCTTGAAATATATATATATATATATATATATATGTGTGTGGCTGCCACGATCTCGCAGCAATATTACTATCAAATGCTGGTATAGCAGGCTAGCTAGGAAGGTTAAATAGAGCTAGATTCTCTGACAACCAGGATGGCTTGGCTTTATTACTCGGACATTTCTGTCTTTATGGGAGCCTAGCTAGAGCTGGGAATTAATTAATTATAAAACTTATTCCGTACTGAAAAGAATCATTCTGTTTCACTGATTTGTGTTTGTGTTTGCATAAAAATACATTTTATGTCAAATAAAAGAGAAAATGAGTAGAGTATAGGTGGATCTTACGAAATATGTAGATATAATTAATGGAAAATTTTCAAGCATTTTCAGGAAATTTTGCTAAAAATTTTTCCACTCCATGTGGCATGTATGAATACACGCTATTTTATTTCAAACCTAAACCATGTATATTTTAAATCCATATGGTATGCATCTATATATACCACATGAGAGGGAAGTTTTTTAACAAAATTTTCGATAAGTGCTTGAAAGAGACCTTATAATTAGTTTGACCAAATTTTAATTCGAAAAAGTAAAAGTATGCAAATAGTGAAACGTGCTATGTCTTGTTTCATTGTGAAAGTAACAAACCTAGTGAAATGTAATATACTATAGTTTTACCAACTAATTAATTGAACTATTTATTTAGAAAATGTTTCAAGTGGTTATAATTTCTAGATTTAAGCACCAGCCAATTAAACGTGCAAACAGGATTAGAAAGTTCTAAATTAAACAGGAGTCATAATTATTGTACTATGAACCTAATAATTCAAACACGCTGTGTTGGAACATTACGTGGAGAGTTTTACTTCGGAGCTAATTAAATCAATAAACATTCTTTCGGTAAAAAAAGTCTCATAAAGGGCTTAAGTCGATTCAATGTACAAAATATCAAATCAACAAACAATTAGTAGAACATATACCCGCTTTTTGTAATAAACCAACAGTAGGATTTGAAGATTACGACAACACAGGTTTTATGTTGTCCAATTAAAGAAGGAAATGATAAAGAATTTTACAAATTGATGGATGTAATATGTCATTTTAATTAGCATGTATGTATAATTAAAAAAAAAAAAAGAACTTTCTTATAGTAGGTGATTAGTTAGTAAATTCATATTTCACCATATATGAAAACTTTTTAGTACACCATCAATTGGTACAACTATACCACCAACACTAGTGGGCTCCACAAGTTAAAAAAAAATTCGGTAAAAACCAAGTAACTGGCCTCTATTGGTGGGTCAATTATCCCAGCAATTAAAACCCACATTCACGTCAGTGGCCATATTATACTATGATAGTATCGGTTGGTACTGGTACCTAGTAGTAGAGTATTTCTCCTTCACCATTTGTATCTCAAATTTATAACTTACCGTTGAACTTGAACATTCACTTTCTAATTCCCTTCATCAAAAAAAGAAATACTTTCTAATTACATCATTTTTTAATGTTCTAAATGATGCTACTGTCCCCTCACATTTTAGTTATTTATCATAAAAAGGAAACTTAATTTTTCTGTTTTATTCTTTTAGATTTTTTTCTTCCCCATGAAATGGATTTGTTCCATATTAGATCGACCCTTATCTTTTGTCTTCTTCCGTCGGCGGATGCCTGATCTGAGTTGCTTTCTTAATTACATCAGAACTAAGAAATTGGAATTAATTACTGGTTTCTAACCTTTAATTAATATTATTAATTGTGTATATACTGTTGTCAATTTGTAGGGTTTATAAAATTCGTACTTCCGAAAGCTAATTGAGTTGAAGTAAATAAATAACTAAATTTATGTGTGTCTTAAGTTACAAATAGATCTCAGTTCAAAGTTCATGTCATTGCTTACGTACGTATTTAAGAATGGTCATGAATGCTGGACCACTTTTATAAGAACACCATGAATATATCAGGCGATGACAATATATATGACTAAATTTTAATGGGTAGACCATCCAATTGACACTAGGGTTTGGACTCAATTTGCAGTTAAATTTTTGAAAAAGAAATTCTAAGGAAATTTCTAGGAAATCAAATTCCCCACAAATTTCATCAACATTAAAGCTAGTTTTTCAAAAACAATTTTGAAATATCTCAGAGTTCAACATAAAATGCAATCAGCAAATATGTGGGTTCTTGCGTACTACGAGACTACTGAATATTTTCTTCTCATGTTCCTGAATGAAGGATTTCACATATAGATATAGATAAGATTAACATATGTGTGTCGTCCAAAAAAAAATGTGTCCTCAATTATGGCATGCATCCAAATATTTCTTTGTCTTGGCAATTAGGGCAATATTTGTGTGAGCTCTCTCTATGTCCCCGTCCTCACCCAAAAGAAAATATGAAATAAAGAGTTATGCAAGTGTATGGAGGGATCAAGAGCCTACTTTGCATTGTGGACAACGAAAGTTACTAAAGAGACTCGTTGTAATGTTCTTTCCATAAATGTTCAGCAAATCTTATCTATTTGAATTATTCTTTTGAGTTTTCAACTGTTTCATATCATGATTTGACTACATAAAATTTGTTAAGATTTGGTATCAAAAATGCAATAACTAAGCTTATTAGAAAAACGAGGGTTGCTCCCCTACACGACGTCGAGAATGACTGCCCTCTCACATGGGGTCGGACCACACTTTAGTACGAGAGGCCCACCCCTTTTTCGCGTGGGGAAAATTTGTCAGAATTAGATTTCTTTTATTCTTGAAAGCACATTATATTTGTGGGTTAAAAACACAAGCACTTAGCACGGTAAATTTGCTTACAGTAACAACATTTTATAAGTAAAATTCCTCTTCAATCTGTCTACAGGGAAATTTTACTACATATGTGTGTAGGAGTTAACTTTCATGAAAAACTAAAACTAGCTTAAATATTAAAAAGTTCGCCTTTGTGAAAGTACCTAGATTTCTTAGGGAAAAAATGCTATTATTTCTTTAAATTAATTTAGTACATATATATTCCCACACCTTTCATACATAAAAGCCGTAGTCGAGTTCACAAATGTCATATCTACATTTAAGGGACCAAACACAAACCGTCACCTATAAGTCAGAGCACGTTGCGCTGAGTAGTATCAGACAGAGACTAAATTAAAAGACTCGCTTTGCACGACAGACACAGAGACAGAGACTAATAAAGACAGATCATGAGACAGATAACGAGATCTAAAATTAAATTACTTTTACCTTGCATCACCATACACTTTTGAAATTCCCCCCATTGAACCTCTTCCAAAAGCAGTGCTGGATTTCAAAGCGAACCCTGATAATTGTTAAAATTTATGAGGCATCTGCTTGTGGATAAAAGATTGCATTCAAGTCTTGTTTATAAGCATAAATGTGGTATGCTTTTTTTGACATTTGTGTCATTTTTAATGTAAAGAATTCTGAAATTGTTTTTCCACAAACTTCGGTTTCCATGCTTAGATTTGTCTTCTTCCGTCGGCGGATGCCACTTTGGAATAACTGATAGATAGATATGTAAAACAGTAACCTAATTTAATACTAATACCACCAAATTTTTTGATTATATTATTATATTAGGCTTTTTATTACAGGGTACGATATGGGATTTTCCTTTTTCTTATGAATGCAATGCATAAATAGAAAGATTTAGGACATGTTTTGTTTGTGAGATGTGAGATGTGAGTTGTGAGCAGGGGAGGAGCCAGGAATACAAGCCAGCGCAGTCCGAAATTTTGAAATAAAGAAACCATAAAATAGTTTAATAATGAATACTAATACAAATGACGTATTTTTACAACTTAACTTTACGGATTTTCATACTTTGAAACCGTTTTACAATAAGTTCATTATCAATGTTCAAAAATACATATTTCTTTACATAAACAAGAAGACTATCATTCATCCACTCATCACCCATTCGATAGCACAACCTATCCCTTACAGTACTCCTTGACAAGACTACAACATTCAACAACAAATTATCAACGAACTAAAATAAATCTCTATTCTTTGACTCAAAACAATTAAACAAAGGATCAAATCTAAATATCTTATCTAATATAATAAATGGATTAAAATTTAAAAGTTAAAACATAGAGCAAATTATTTTACAATTCACAAATAAGTGAATCAACTAATTACAATATCAAATTATCAATATTACAACAATATTAGCCAACTAGCCAAGCCAGTACAATATTATATAAATCATATAATGTAAATCTTGTGTTAATTCAAATATTCAATTATACCTTACTATTAGTAATCCACTAGTTAGCTTACAAATAAAAATTGGTCAAAAAAAGTACAATTAACAATTAAATAAGAATTTCTAGCCAACTTCTAAAATTTGAAATAATTGTATTGGGCTAACAATCACCCCTTTTACCGGTCCATAAAAGTCAAAAGTAACTAAGTAAGGGTAAGAGTGTAATTTCACTTAAAAAAGCCTATCATCTTTAGGAATGGCAATGGGACGGGTATTATCCGATACCCGAGAGTACCGTCCTCGAATGGAGGCGGGTGTTACCCGCCCCGTTAAGTAGCGGGGCTGGTACGGGGCGAAATTTTTCTCCCCGAAATCTTCTCGGGGCGGGGACTGGTTTTGGCCGCCCCGCCCCAGCCCGATACCCGGTCTCTCTTTTTTTAAAAAAAAAAATATTTTATTCTCTATGAAATTTCGAATCTATATGTCAAAGATGAAACTGACATGATACTTAGGATGACTTTTCATATAGTTTTAATTTCATTTTTTTCTATATTTTTTTAGTTATTTCTTATCGGAGCGGGTAACGGGTACTTTTTTTGTACCCGACCTGAATCACCCCACCCCGTACCCGCCTCGTACCCGATTCAATCTGTACGGGGCAGGGGATTTCTTAACGGGGCGGGGACGGGGGAAGGCATACCCGCCCCATTGCCATTCCTAATCATCTTCTTCCCAATCCCTGCGCCATTTCCCGATCACACAAGTCGCCGGAGATGTCCTATGAACATCTTCATGGAGATTCAATCTTCCACACCTTAAAATTTTTTCCCCAAACTTCAGTGCGGTCAATCGACTGCAATGGTCCTGAACTGGCTCCGTCCCTAGTTGTGAGCACGAAATTTTAAATGGGTCCCTATGGTCATATCGAGGTACATGAAACTGATGTCATCACGGTATATAGGGTATTATGTGTGTGTATATACATATATATTGCATTGTTTGTAAAGATATAATTAGGTTTATTTGGGTTCCAAATGTTAGAGACATTTAATTCGATATAGAACTATTGTGATGCACGCTTAACACACCAGCAGTGACTCCACCACTGTTATGAGTTTTAATAAGTATGGTTATGACTCTAAAATCTATTATTTTCTTATAAACAATTATAGTAATGACTTATCCAAAACTTGATTCATTAGAGCAAGATTAATGTTGGGGAAAAGCCAAAGAGAAAAAAACTAGGGGAAAAAACCTATTTTCAAATAATATGTAGGGGGAATATAAATTAGACACTGGCGATATTTTATTGGATTGAAAAGGAAGTGGGAACAGGGGAAAATAGTATTTTATTAGACTTGGGGGGAATGGAAAAGGGGGAAAAACCTAAATGACAAAGAATGCTACTCATTAGTTTTACTTTTCCTTTAACAATGCGAGTTACCTAAATAATAAGCTTAAAGACATCAGTATTCAATGCCCTTTTAAGTACATATGACATATGCCATGCATCCTTTGCATAAAACAAGTATATGCACTAGCACTAGCATATTAAAGAACATTTTTTCATCCCTTAGCTGTAAATTTTGTTTTCATTATTTTAACTTTATAATAAATTTTTGCATCTATTGAGGGGAATATGATGTGGATAAATTTCTTTTGCCCTACTTTTCTGTGTTGAAGTTAGAATAATTTTTGCTAACAGGTATGCTTTTCACCTTGAAGGAGTATTGATCACAATTGGGAAAATTTTCACTCATTATTACTTGTGTGATCATAACATTTTCTGTATTTTTACTCATATTTGTTTCAATTTCTAAAAATAGTGTATTACGCATTAAAAAAATTAACATGTATTTTTATACAAATTACAAAATATAACATCATATGTTATAATAATTAGTAATTAAAAATAAAGAACGAAACCAAGTATTTTAGAATAAAAAAATTTAGCAAAAAGAAGAAGAATAAAAAAAAAAGGTTATAATGAAGAGAGGTAGTATAAATTTAGAGCTTGTTGTTATAATGAAGAGTTATAATGAAGAGATGTAGAATCACTACTAAAAAACAGGGCTTCACCGACGGAAAATTCTATCGGTGATGCTAAGAATTCCATCGGAAACAGCCTTCACTGATGGAATTTTTCCGTCAGAAAATTCGTCGGTGATACCCTGCTCGCTAATATTTCTGACGGAAATTTTGAATCCGTCGGAAATTACTGACGGAATAAAATCCGTCAGAAATTTCTAACGGACGCAAAAAATAATAAAAAATTTTTTTTGGTCCAACCCGATCCGCGACAACCGGCCAACCCGCGAGAGGCCCCAACCCGAACCGGTAACCGCCACTTTTATTTCTCCCTTATGCGCCCAAGGAGATTCGAAACCAAGACCTTACGGTTGGGAAGTAAAGTCCCAACTACCAGGCTACCATGTGTTCTTATTAACATATTGCTCCGAAATTTGTATAAAGTATATTCGAGTAATTTTGCTAATTAAATAATATTGAATTTTCCTTTCAAACATTGGGGCTTTTTTATTAATTAAACTCTTGGTATATATTATTTCATATATGTCATTTATAGACTAAATTTATTTGTCTATATCAATTAATATAAAATTAATATGTCATTTTATTTACAGTCATTGTTTTAAACATTAACCACTAATATTTTTACAAATGAATTTCTGGACATTATAAGAGTGCATGTAATCGATCTTTTCATAAGACAAGTGTACGGGTCATATATGCAAATGGAGTAGATAGAAATGATTATATATGTATGCACATGCCACACATATGTCTAATAATGGTTGATGGATGACACATAACTACTCAATGCCTTCTGAATTTCATACATACAATGATTGTTATGCATACTGAGATTCCATTTTTATATTTATTTATATTCCATGTCAATTGGTATCCAATGTGGAGATTGTTCGCATTTATTTTTTTTTTTTGGCTCTTTTTTTCTAAATTTAGTTTGTACTTTTAATTATAGATACAAAAAACATAAATTATTTTCTATTTCATATCTAAGGGTTGTTGATTTTTAATAACACTTTTAATTTTTTGTAACATTTTAAATTTAGAACATAATTTTACTTACTATATATATCAGTTAACAACTTATCTTCTAGTTTGCAAAAAATTTAATATATCTCCTATATATTTTTTACAATTTAAAAGTTAATATTTATTATAGAACATTGTGCATATTAAAATTAAAATCTATTAATAAAGTAATTGGATAAATTATTATTGTAATTAAAAAATAAAACTTATCTCAAACTTATTGAAAAAAGTTTTAATTAACAATATTTAGTATAATAAAGAAAGAAAACTTTCAATATTTTATAAAGGAAAATTAAGATATATTTTTAAAGATATTTCCGACGGTCGGAAATTTCCTATGGAAATTAGAGTCGGTTGGAAATTCTGTCGGAATTTTCTGACGGAAAGTATCCATTTCCGTCGGAAATTTCATACGGAATCAAGGTCCGTCGGAAATTTCTGACTGAAAGCCATTTCCGTCAGAAATTTCCGACAGACCTTGATTCCGTCGGAAAAAATCCGTCAGTGATACCCTATTTTTTAGTAGTGAATGTATAAATTTAGAGCTTGTTTGATTCTCATTATTTGTCTAAATTTGGAGAAATTCTAATGAAGAGAGGTAGAATGTATATTGGAAATGTAAAAAAGTTTAAAATAATTAGTTATAATTGAGTAGTTGTCAGATCAAATGTCAAATCAGTGATAGGTAAAATTATAAATGGAGAAAATAATGAGGATTAAGCAAGCACGCATGAGTATAGTTTCAAATTTTAGGTTATTTGTGAAACTTCCCATTTTCAGTTTTTTTGGGCTGTATAATTTTCTCCTGTCTCAGGGCTTGAAATCTAATCCAATATATTTCAAAGCCCAAACACTAAAGCCCATTTAGAGTTTTTTTTTTTTTTTTTAAATGGAATATAGTCATTTTATTGAT
>CAVNYN010219910.1:0-10612 GCA_963692815.1 Nyctanthes arbor-tristis
CTAAAAGTGTCACACAAGTTGATGATATATTATTAGTCTTTGGATTTGGTTAAAAATTATTGAAATGGAATAACAATTTTTTAGTCATGTTCCTGCACCTCCCTCCATTATTAGAATTTTCAATGGTGTCTTATCTTTCTCCTGAGTACTTACTACACCAATAATAATAATTAGTATATACTTCATTACATATTCAACCATTGCATAATAGGTAAAGCTCACAAATCGTTCCTAATCTTTTTTTTTTCAACTTTGAGTCCCTAACCTTTCATAAATTTGCATGTATTATCCTTTCATATGGTTAACGTCCAATTTTTCTGTTATATGGTAAGGAAAGAAAATGACTTTTTTGCCCTCATGTTGTAATAAGAAGAAAAACAACGAGCTTTTAAAAAAAAATACATTTCTCTTCAAACATGGCCCTTAACCGATCATCCCCAATCCCCACCCCACCCCTTAAGAAACCATAACAAACACTGCTGCGGTGTCCCTTTTTCTAACAGATTCTGGCAATAAAATTAGAGGACCCAAATCGTAGGCGGTGATGCAAAAACAAGAAGTGAGTGTTAGGGAAGAAATGTTTTTTTTTTTTTTTAATTTTAAAAGCTCCTTTTGTATTTATTTTTCTTTATCAAAACATGGGGGTAAAAAGGTCATTTTTCTTACCATATAGTGGCAAAATTGGATGAAAACCGTCCAAAAGGGTGATAAAGGGTGATATGTGGTATTTTACAAAAGGTTAGGGACCCTAGAGGTTGAAAAAAATGCTAGGGATAATTTTGCTATAAAATGCAAAGGTTAGGGATGATTTGTGGAATTTACCCTTGCATAATTGAGCTGTTAACAATTTTAAAAAAAATCATGACTGGGTAAATGATCGATAGAAAATCATCGATGACAAAAGTGCTCTGGATATATGGTTGAGTTTCAGATGAACTAATAGTCGAATATATTTATTTGAAATCCTTATATGTTGGTTGTAACATTTTGAGTTTTGGGATTCAATAAAAGTTGATTTATAATTTCGTTGACTAATCTTCCATTGGTTTGATGAAGTAAAAGATCTATATAATTTATAATTGAGTGAAGTAAAATCCAAGCTGTCTACCTCAGTGAATACAAAATAGTCAATATGGATCGTGTGATCATAATTGATATTTAAGTATTAAAATACGTTAATAATAATGAGAGCGAGCATGCTGTGACAAATTATTACCCCACTCACTTCACTTTGTTTTACATATTTTTACTAAAAATGGTACAAGTTAGGCCACCAAGAACTCAGTTTTGTTACATCAATATAATAATAATAGTCTTAAAATTATTTTATTTATTAAACCTTCTAGTGTCTTGATTTAATTATTAATACTAATAATTAGTGTAATCGTGGAGCCGGTTTATCGTTCTGTGATCATAATTAATCCAAATAAATAATTGGTTGATGAATAATAGTAATATAAAAAATCATTAATTCATACGTATAACATTAATTAGTAGGAAATAAAACATAATAGTGTAGTTGCGTGCAGTCCCAAAAAGCACATGAATGAATTTGAGTGATCCAAAATCTGATGGGCGAAAAGGAGTTAAAAAGAAATTTCAATTACTTTAGAGTTGACAAGTTTTGGCCAACTCGCATGCCATGTAAAAGTTAAACCACTCAAAATTATTCTTTCAATAGATTCAAAATTTAATTTTGTTGCCAAGATTTGGTTGTAACTACACATGGTATCAAGATCTTAATAATCATTTAACTGCATTATGAACTGTTTTGTGGTTTTTGAAAGAAGTTGAAATTCTTTTATGGATGTATATATGAGGGAGCGTAATTTGTTAATTACTAGACCACATTTTGGATGAAATATTAGAAGCTAAAAATCGTTAGTTGTTGAAATATTGAAGCGTAAGAATGGAATAAAAATAGAGACATAACTATGATAGTAAATGAAGATTGGACGTTCATTGTAATAATTAAATTAAAAGTATGATACATCTATAAGATATTGTCATAGTCGTTTTATTATAAATTGAAAATAATGTAACATATCATAATTCCATTTTATTTTTACTTTTGTCCTAGAATAATATCTTATATAATAATTAGTTTAGATATTAGCTAGATTTTTAATTTTTTTTTTTTTAACACTATTATTTTTCTTAACAGGGGTGAAACTCGTAGGCATCTCATGGGCACAACCCGATCCGGCCGGGCGTCCGATACAATTTCCATAAGTAGGCCAACAAAACTACAGCCCATTAAGGACAGAAGGTCCAAAGAGTGCAGTTGATCAAGTCATCAAACTATACTTTGGACATTATTAGCACAGAAATTTTATTTTACCTACACGTAGTCATTTATTAATTATACCTACGTGCATACTTGGCCAGATACAGATGCACTTCAAAGGGGGGCAATTGCCACCCCCCAAAAAAAGAAAGATTTTGAAAAATTTCCATTAGTTATTATATTAAAAAAGGGGGACAATTTCTTCGGTAACACCAAAAGGAAATGCATGGGAAAG
The DNA here is from genome assembly GCA_963692815.1 of Nyctanthes arbor-tristis. NCBI lineage: Eukaryota > Viridiplantae > Streptophyta > Magnoliopsida > Lamiales > Oleaceae > Nyctanthes > Nyctanthes arbor-tristis. Next base: position 2,523 of record CAVNYN010219910.1, read on the forward strand.
GTAAAATGGGTCTTGGGCATTTGGTGATTCGGTCCATGTAATTTTTAAACCATTGCTTAATAATATTATTATATTAATTCAATTCACAATTCATACTCCACCATACGACTAGTCTACCATGACAATAAAAAAATTGGATAAACCACCCTTATATTTGATTACGACTCGACTTTAATGTTCTTCTCCAACATATTGGGTTTTCCATATTTCTTACACAATCTGTAGATTGCTTCATCACCCTTATCCCCCACAATCCCCTATATCGTCACGATCTTTTTCACAATTTGAGGTATAAACATCTTAATCACTTCTTATTTCTTAAATAGATCGGAAGAGCGTCGTGTAAAATTTGAAATATAAATAATATATAACGTTTAATAATTAGCATGTTATTGTAATTTGTAATGAATTTTTATGAATTCTTCAATGTACTACACTTTAATGTTACTAGAATTCTCCCTTCAAAAAATGTTACAAGAATTATGGAACCTTTTAAATTGTCTATTGAAGTTGTTAAATCTTAAGTTTAGATTGTTTATATTAATAATTATTAGTTACTATGTTTGTTAATCTTTGTTATTATAATTAGTTTCATTCGTATCTAATTTTTCTATTAGTGGTCATGCGAATAAGTTGGTTTTGGTAATCAAATAAATAAATAAATAATCAAGTACATCCATTGGTATAGCATGCTTGTGACATTGGGTCTAATTCTCTAAAGTGGAGAGAGTATATTCTGCGATGAATCTTGTCAATAGTCGATTGAGGAATCAAATTGGAGATCAATAGTTAAATGATAGTTTGGTTGTTTACATTGATGAGAAGAATGTATTTGATGAAATTGATAATGATTTAGTCATGGCGACGTTATCAAAGTATAAAAATTCGTGGAGCACACTAATAACGTAATTTTAAAAAATTCACTATTCGCCTTCTATTGTTTTCATTTCTTTTGTCACAAAAATTTTGCCCCCGTAAACAAATTTTCCTGGCTCCGCGACTGTACGTGGCACACATTCAAACGACAAGTCTAGGATGCTCGTAGCTTAGATGTGTACCCACATATGCAAGCATGTGTATAGGCAAAATAAAATTCTTGACTATTAAGACGCTGTATATCTTAGAAGAAAGATTGATTTTTAGAAATTCAAAGAGATTTTTAAGTACAGAACAAATTACAGCCGATTACAAATAAAAAAGGAAAAAAAATTGCACAAATTTCGGAGCAGTGAAAGGAAATTTATCAAGATATTCATTGGTATATTTTCAGTTAATATTGTTTTGGATCTCAAGCCGAGGATTTCTCATTCTGTATTTCCCTTTTCAAGAGTTGTTGCAAGAAATCATTCCAAGAATCGATAGGTCCAGGCAAACACCAATGCACACAGTCATTAGCCAATGTCACATTCTGTACAGGCCAATTCCCATATTTGCTCGGATGCCCGTCCGGTCTCAACAACATTGGCTTTGTCGCGTCGAACAACCTAAACTTCGACCCCTTTTTCAATCTCCTCGCTTCTTCCTGTGCGGCATTCAACTCCTCAAGTTGAATCGAGTACATTTGGGCACTGAAATCCTCCAAGACCGTTTCATTCCTCTTGAAAGGCCTTGTCCTCGTACAGTCTCCACCTTTATCCCAATCCCCGCCTTCAAAGTGAGACGGCGCAAACGTCCTGAGATACGTCACACCCTTGAACATTTGCGCGCTATTTAACGCACGAAATGCCGTCCGAAATGCATGCCGGTAGCTGAAAGTTGATGTGAAGTGGGTGATGTTCTCCTCGGGGCAGTAGAGGCAGCCGACCAGGCTATGATTGAGGTAGAAATAGGTGGGGCGAAAGAACCACTGCCCGGCCGATATGATCACATAGTCGAAAGCTTCAATTTGTGTGGTCCATTGTTGATCATATTCATCGAGATACAACTTAAAAGGGCGCGTTATATCATCACGGTCGGTTTTTTCTGTCCGTACTAAATAGGGTGACGAGAAAATTGAAATCGTGAAATTATAGTCTTGATATTCGTGGCGTTTATTTGCATCCGTCGGGCCCGAAACATCCACGGGGTAAACAATCTGCAATTTTAGGTGCACAAGAAATTAATATAATAAAATTACTTTATTTGTCCATCTAGTAGCTAAGTAGCTAACTAATAACGAAAGAGTTGCATCTGATTTCTGACATATCACAGATGATAACCCAACTAATCCTGTCCAATCTCATCTTAATTAATTTATTTGACCGATCCAGACCTCATTTATTTATAAATAAAATATAGTTATGCATCATTTTCCCACTAATTATAATTCAATCCCATATAATAATAATAATTATTATTATTCACAGTCAACTGTCATTTAGTTGCCTTACTGAGTATGGAACAATATGATTGGACGGTTCAATATATATAAATTAGCGAAACGGAGACATATATACTGCCCTTAATTAATATATTAATCACATGAGGTTAAAATTTTTTTTTTACTATATTATATATAATAAAAAAACAAGCTAGTGGTTTGTATTTAATTATTATTATTATTACTTTCATTTCACTACTAAATCCCGAAAAACACACTTCACCAATCAGCTTAATTTTCAAACAAATAACTCATGAAGCCGGCGGCTGGTTAATTTTAATTCAACTTGAAAAATTATAGTAACTTTTTATCCATCTATTATTCCAACGGAAAATACAAACTAAGGCGTCCGTCTGTTGTATTCCGTGTTAAATTTTGCCTAATGCTATAAGATGGCACTAAATTAAATTAAATAACTTAAATTTAGTTAATCCTATTCATGCATTTAGTTCAACTTTATTTGTATCATTTAATGCAACATTAATTGTCATCGACTCATGTGGACGGGTGCTGAATACCAATATGTGGACGGGTGCTGAATACCAATATGTACTAGATAGAATTATTCAAAATTTTATGTTAAGCTTCGTGAGTTCGTACAGCATGTCTTCAAAAGCATATTCTCCCGCCTGCCGGCGATGTATTTTCCGGCCAAGATTCTTAACAGAAAACAAGATGCAAATTTGGAAGAGATATATACATACCCGGGAGAGGAGGCAAATCAAAGACTGCATGTGATTTCTTGCAACAGAGTCTCCAACAAAAGCTATTGATTTTCCTCTAACGAGTTGAAGAAACTGATGAGGATCAAATATGGGCAACTCACAGGCATCAGGTTTCCACCGCCACTTGAGGTACCCTTTATCCGGCCTTGCAAATTTCATGCAATTCTGGTGCTCCTCTATCGCATTACACGTCGTGTTTGTGTAATATGGCCCCTCTGGATTCGCCACCCATTCCCCTGAAAACAAATCACAATCATTTTCCCTACCCTTACTGCCTACTGTTCCATTGGCGGCACTTAGTGCTCGCGGCGAAAGAACTGCGCTTGATGGCGGATTCTTGGGATGGGGGGCTCGAGCAGGAGTTGGAGTTACTGAGTAGTCATGATCTAGAGATTCAAATTCTGAAGGATCAGAATCAGATAGTATAATTTTCTGGGATTCTCTGGTTATGCTGGTATATGAAAGAGTGATGATGGTCAAGAATAATAAAGCAAAAACTATGAAGGGAGCAAGTTTTGGGGTTAATTTTCTTCGTGTTTGGGATTTCCCAAAGGAAAGTTCAGAGGTTTGGAACTTCATTGAGGTCTCCCTGTAATCTTATGTAGAGGGGGACAAAGAAAGAATTTCATGAGGAAGACGAAGACTTTCTATGTATTCCCTACATCGGAAACAAAGGGGTATTTATTTATTAACGAATATGTCAGTGCCTACCTTAACTGACAGAAATTTGTTTTATGTTTTACTCTGTATTTATTCACGTTTAATTGCCAAAATTACTTAGTTAATAATTGATTCTAAATTTTCTTATTATTTTGTAAAAATTTGTCTAGTACTGTAGTACATATCTAAACAACTTTCTAGTGAATATGTCGCATTCCAACTTAGATGGATGTAACACGTTCTTAGTGAAAATTCATGGGTACAACTATGTTACGGGACAAATCTAAAAGCAAAAAAAAATCTATGGAAAAAAGAATTAAAAAAAAAAAAAAAAGAACATTTAAGTTGGAGTTAACGCTCGCAAAATTTATCTAAAGGGGTGTTTGATGAAAACTAAGAAGTAAGGTTGAACCTTCATTTCTTGACAAGGCGAGTTGTTTATACTATTTTTTGTTACTTTTATGATAAAATATAGAGGAATGGTTTTTAGTCACATTAGTTCATGTGGCAGGTGCTCCAAATGAATTAAATACATATACATGTATAATAAAAGATAGATCCACAATTGCTTAATTGGCATTGTGGTATATATTAAAAATGATATGGTACCATATGTATGGTACCATATAATGTCCTGTAGTCATGTGACGTGCATCAAAACACATTACATGGTCATATGACACCATATGGTATATACCTGAATGGCTGAATCAAATCAAAGCATATAGCCAATTTCATCTTTGACTAATTAATATATGGCATTACTACTCCTGCTAAGTAAAGGTTATGGCACAAATTAGTCAAAATATTTTGGATATTATGTCTGAAGTGTATGTAATCTGAAGGTCAAAATAAATGGTAAAGATTATGGTACACTAGGAGTACCTCATGCGTCATGACGAGGAATCCACATATGAATTTAGGAGTCTCATATTGTTATTTAATTTGGGCCCTAAAACCCACAAGAGGGTTTCTAATTGGCCAGAGTGAAGTATTAGAATTTTTTTGCAAAATAAATATTACTTTATTATTTAGATCTAAATTAAATAACACATATGAATATATCAACGTTGACTTAGTGATAATAATTAATTAATAATAATAACTTAATAACAAACAACTAAAGAATTATTGTCAATTGAAGAAGGTATAGTTACGTTGTTGTTTTCATATATAATAAATAAATTGATAACTTCTTCAAATCAAAGAGCCAAAAGCTTTCACTTTCTTCAATTTATATATGTACTCCTACTTTTCAGAAGGTTTGAAAGGTCTTTCATTTTTAATATTTCATTTTTAATTTAATTGTATGTAATGTAAACAGATTAAAAAAATTGTTTTTTTTCCTTAAAAAAAATGAATTATAATAATGGTTTTGGATTTTCAAGAAACCAACTTGAATTTCAGAATGTCGAGCTCATGAATCATGATGAATAATGCCTTTTGTTATCACCTATAGTGATAAGCTCTCTACACTCAATAAACTAGAAGAATGGGGAAGTTTGACTGTGTCTCCAAGTTTTTAATTTGGATACAATTTTGTCTCTAATCTTTCTTTATTCACGTGTTTCGTTCCCAACGTCAAATTCTATCAATTTTTTTCGTTAAATGGCACGTTAGCGAGGGGTAATTGGAAATAAAAATTGCGTAATTTTTGCTTTATGTTCTCAAAAACTTCCAATTTTGACGCAAATTTGTTCACGTTCTTTTTTCTCCTACTTCGTCCCCCTAGTCCATATATTCACATATTACATCCACAATATTAGACTATGTCAATTTTTCCATTTGTTTAGGACAACACATCAATGAGGGGCAAATCTTAAATAATTCATTGCAAATCTTAAATAATTCATTACAAAACTCATTAACATGCCGTTTAATGATTGATCGAATTTGTCATACTGGGGACGGAACATATGAATATATGAAACATTATAGACAAATTAAATAGGGACAAAATGGAGGCAAAATTCTGTTATTAAAATTGGAAGTTTGAGCACAAAAAGTGAAAATCTCTCTCTCTCTCTCTCTCTCTCTCTCTCTCTCTCTATATATATATACACACACACTAGTTATTTTACCCGTGCGATGTACAGGAAACAATATCTTTTTAAAGTTATATTGAGGGAGGAATAAAACAACTAATAGAACAAAATTAAGAACATTATTATAAAAGATAAAAACACATAATACTAAGGTAGTAGATCGTTACAGGAAAGGAATAATAAGGTGAATTAATAGTTGTATGAACAATATCCCGCCTTGTACATTTTGGAACAATCGGTAGAATCTCCCAAAAATCTCCAAGAATACCATTGTCTTTTCTCCAAATAGTTCATTAGAAGTGAAAACATTTTACCATCTAATTTCTTTTCTACTTCACTTTATTTTACTTTTGGCATAATAACATTTCTCCATAAGAAAAGTAAAAAAACATAGGGCAACATGAAAGAGTCTAAATTTATCTATCAAATAACTTTTATCGTGAAATAATATTCTATAGCATCAAATTCTTATAAATATTAAATATTGAAAACCCAATAAAAGTGTTATAAACTCTCAAAAACTATTGTCCTTTTTAACTCTAGATAATACATATGTCGATAATTGAAAACTATTTTTTTTCCTTTTCCAAAATCGTTAGGATGAAAAACTTCATGACTTACAATATATTTTGGCCAAAAAAAAATTAGCCTTCAAAACGTGTTTCTAAGTCTCGTAAAAATTAAATAATTTTATGCACAATCTAACAAAACAATTAATATTTCTAAGTAATATAACTGAAATTTCAATCATCAAGTTCAACTTCAACAACATTATTATTAAACAATTATTTGATAAAGTCCAACGTTGAATTTATTATATTGTACTGTCAATTTCACAATAGGCACTATTCAGTACTGAATCAAAGTTATCAAATCCATGGTCTAGACTTGAGCCGTTAATTAGCTATCAATGATAATGTTACATAGTATTTTGTTACACATCTGTTATTCTTATTTTAATGGCCAGAGAAATACACTCATGTATAGCGCATCAGTAGAACTATATATTGTTTGATAAGTCTACTCTCAAATTAAGCATTAATATATACATTAATATATTCAAAAAAAACCCATCAAAAGCTCTATTAATACACAAACTGCTATAAATTAGTGAATAGCATGAACTTTAAACAATCATGCCAAAAAAAAAAAAAAATCATCTATTCTTCCTAGCCAAACTCCTAGTTTTCTTGCGCGCATATTTAAAGCAAAAACAAACACTACTAGAAAAGGAGGCAATAGTAAGGAACATTTCCGTTGGTGATACTAGGATTTTTGTTGGAAACCGCAATTAACAATAAATTTTTCCGTTAGTAAATTCCGTTGGTAAAACCCCCGCTGGTAAAATTACTAACGAAATTAGTCTCGTTGGTAATTTTCCGATGGATTGCCAACAATTTTCTCCGTTTGAAAATTACTAACGGAATTACATAGTAACAGAATTTCCAATGATCTTTTATGTTGCAAATTACCAACAACTTCAATTCTGTTGTAGATTACTAACGAACTATCATTACTATTTCCGTTGGTAATCCCAACTACAAATTTAAAAAAATAATAATAAAAAATAACTACGTTATCATGTAATTATAGAAAATGAAAGTAAAATTCTTATTGTGTACAGATCAGGTAATCAACTAAATTGCAAGTGGATTTTCATCAAAAACAATTTTGCTGAATTAAAGTCAAGGTTCATACGTACGATACTCATATTAAATCACCTAGCTAGAATAAATCACACTAAATCACTATTACAACTATTTGCTTCCATCTTCTGTCCAGCTAAATGATGATTCTATCAGCTAGACTCTTCTCATCCATCATCTCCAAATAGGCCTAGAAATTTCACATCATTTAGGTAGATTGTTACATGGAGAATCCAATTCAAAACAATAAATGAATAGAATCATTCTTCGGCAATAAACACATGACCAATTCTACCACATGCTTAACTAACATGTCAAATAATAAAAGTGCAAATCAACCTCCATAACTTGAAATCACCTTTAGTTGAATGTGTCCACACAACATGGTTAAGTCATCTTTAAGCTGAAAAGAGAACCTAATATATATTTCTACTGGAACAGCCTAACAAATAAGTAAGGCTAGCAAAGAGTTCAAGAGCATATATGATATCAATGATAACTTTCTGAACATAATTTGAAGTGCAAGAAAGTATATACAAATTGCATTGCCAAAGTATATACAAATCAAGAGACAGAATTGCTTCACACAATTAATCTAGAAACATAAAAATCAAATTCAGCTTTCAGAATAATAGACTCAAATTTACCTCATTTA
>CAVNYN010219914.1:0-28099 GCA_963692815.1 Nyctanthes arbor-tristis
TTTTATTATATTTTATCATTTTAATAAATCATTGTAGTTAATTTTAATATTGATTGATTTATTTATTTATACACTAGATTATATATATATATATATATCTGTATGTGTATATATAACTGTCTCTCTATATATACATATATGAAAAACCCTAGTTGGAGCTCAAACACTACAACCCCCTCCGACTGCCGCTCCGCACCACCCGTCGCTCGCCCCACCAACCCAATATGCTGTCACCTCCTAGCACCGTAACACCACATCTATAACCTGCCCCCACCATCCACCGCTCCCACCACCATAACATGTCGCATGTCCCGAGCCTCCAGTTTTTACTATTTCGGTTGATGTTGCCACCACAACATTTCCGGCGGCTGAATCTGTATTTTAATTTTTTATTATTTTATTTTTGAATTTTTACATTAGGCAGCTTAAACCCTAGTTGGTTATTTTATCTCTTCCTTTTTTTATCATTTTGTTTCGGGGTTGTTACCATCTTCCAGTTGATTTTTTTGTTTATTTTTCTATGTTACCATTTATGTAGTTGTTACCATATCCATGTGATTTTTTCATTTATTTTCCTACGTTATCATTCTCGTTTTATTATTTTCCTATGTTTTATCATTTTGTTACCATTTATTAGGTTTGTTACCATCTCATTGTTGTGATTTTTTTTAAAAGAAGTGGCGTCGGCTACACTAAACGCACCTATTTTTTTATTGACAAATTTACTATTTTTTATTGTTAATGTGATATTTTTTCAGGTGGTAACATTTATTTTATGAATGGCAACATTGTTACTGTGTTTGTGCCGCGACGATGTCTGCAGTCCCGAGTTGAAAGATTTGTTGGCGGTACATAAAGATGGAAATTTTCTAAAGAAGTTGATCAAACTCCAAAAATGGAGCATGATTACTTATGTGGCAAACATCTAATAAAAGAAGCCCCACAGTTAGCCCCACAAACAGTGGGGCTTTTTTTTGTTAGATATTTGTCACATGAGTGATCAGACTCTAAAAATGGAGTCTGATCAAACTTTGGGCTTCTTTTGTTAGATATTTGCCGCATTAATGACCAGGCTTTAAAAATGGAGTCTAATCAATTTTCATATAAAAACTGCATAAAGATGACTATTTTTTAGTGAAAAAATTATAATTTAAGTAATTATTATTATAATTATAATTTATAAAAAATAATAATTATTAAATAACTGAATTTTAATTAAAATTGGTTTAGGGTAGTTTTGAAATAGAAAATGATATTTTTATAATTACTTTCAATTTAAGAGTTTTTTTTTTTAAATTCTATTACAACTGATGATTTTATGTAAAGAACCCAATATCTAATGATTCAATTAAGATAAAACATCTTGCGCGCATATTCCAATGTAAGTCCCATTTTAACAAAGCGGTTCGTACCTGCATAACATCATTTGTAGGTGTAAATGTGGGTTTTGCAAACTTGACAATTGGCACTCACTAAGGTGATCAGTTATTTATTTTTATTTGGTCAATTTAAAATGTAAAGAATATGGCACCATAAATTATCATCATCATCGAATGATACTAAAAAATTTTCAATTCCGATGTTAGTGGATTTTTCATTCCCTTATAACAAAATGGCTCATGAAGTGCCTCAAATGGCACCCAACACAACTCTACTTCAAATTGAATTTATATTTACTTATAAAGACGTTAAAGTTTTAGAATTGATGTACTATAGAACACATAAAATGGTAATGTACAAAATAATTAGTAATTTAAGACATTTTTATTGCACAGTCCTAGTATTTTTTGTTCTTTATATAGTTCGGTAAATAAATCTCTTATGTTATATAACGCATCTTAAAATTTGTATTATACAAGTTCATCTATTCATTGACGCCATAACAAGCCGCAGATGCTATTAGAGCGACGCAGATGGATCTTTCTCATTTTTGTTCGCTTATCGTGATTGAAGACTCTTCAGTGGGGAAAAAATTCAGTACTCTGTGAGTACCCTAGTAAGGTACTCTAAGCTAATGAAGAACCTATATGCGAGTTCTTAAGCTCCTTTTTTGTGACACTTGAACTCATATATGCATTGTTGATTGGTCTAAAGTATCATATTAGGGTACTCCTAAAGTACCAGATATTTTCTCTTTTGACGGGAGCGATCTCAATTTCCTTTGCAAATTTGGAAGGAATTATCACATCCACAAGTTACTTATATATTCATGATTGCTTATCTTTCGTATGACTCTAATGATTCATGAATGAGTAATAAATACATGAAGAAATTGCAAAAAAAAAAAAAAAAAGATCACTTTTAATATGGCAAGTTCAAAAGTGACCATTTTCTAAACCTATACATAAATGTCTGTTTTCCAATTCTTTAGAAAAAATTGCCCTTAAACAAAAATTCTAATACCAATTAAATCCATCGCCAAACCTGTAGCGATCGGACAGGGATTCGACGTCGATGCAGAATGGAAAGTTGCTTATAATGGCGAGACGAAGCCAACCACACCAGTCCGCAGTTGAAATTCATCGACCGTGAGACACGTGGCGACGCCGCATGAGCCTCACGCGGCAGTTTTGACAAAGACGTAACGGTCGAGAAAAAAAACTATCAAGATTTTCAGCATTTAACTATCGTGATCTACGGTTTAACTATATAGAATGTAATGTAAGAGTGGTTCTACAAAGAAGTAACCATCGAGAATTATCGCGATTAATTGTCAAGATATATGGATAAATTTTGGATATTTTTTTATCAAACTATAGTGTAGAGAATCAGCACTCATAATTGTAATTGTAGAGATATACAGATAAATTGTATAGAATGCATACTTTTTATTTCTTTTGCCCATAATTGCAATTGAAGAGATATACGGATAAATTGTATAGAATGACATATTTTTCACTTATTTTGTCTGATAGTCATGACCCATCTCTCATACTTTAAGGAAAGAAAAAAGAAAATTTATCGTTTAAGGGCAAGAATACATAATATTATTGAAAAATGGCCATTTTAACACAAGTTTTTTAAATGGGCTATTTTTGAACTTTCTTTTTTAAATTCTGCCATTTTAGAAATTTTCCATAAATACATTATATTAAAAAAAAGTAAATATGAAACTTTCTAACACGTTTTTTGTTCTCTAAATTTTTGTATGTGAGAGTCACTAGTATGGGCAACTCACCATGTTCACTAGGGGTGAACACATTTTGGTTCAGGCAGTTTTTTATTTATTTTTAAATCAAACAATTGGATTCAGTTTGGATAAAATATAAACCAAAACAAACCATTCAATTTTTAAAACAAAATGAACCAAACCTACTTTTTTGATTTAGTTCGATTTTGAACCAAGGTTTGTCTATCGATCTAATGAGAATGAATTCAAAACATGATAATAATTTTATAAACATAAATATTTCATTATACTAATATGCTCTTGTTTTGAAGAAAATGCTGATATCCTTTTTGAATATATAATACTAATATCAAACTCATCAAAAGTTAATAAATTTTACTTAAATACAAACATAAACTAATGGAAGGTAGCAGACCGCAAAAAATAATAATAATAATATATATATTAAATGACAATTTGTCTGGCACAGTTGCAATTTCGACTGGTGCAATTAGAAAATGTTTCCCGCCTAAAACTCTATCTGGCACAATTACTTATAATGTTATACCACACCGGCTATCACTTTTAATAAAAAATTGTTACAAATGTAATAGTGAATGATTGAACTTGTGACCTATATGTTAAGAGTAACATGTTTTTAAACCATTATACTAACTCTTTTATTTGTTAACGATTTTCATTTATATATTATTATTCTCACGTGTTTTCACTCAAAGAAAGTATCATTATTAACCACATAAGTACTTAAATGCTAATTATATTGACACTACTTTTTTTATTAATCTCATCAATTTTTCAAATATACTAAAATGGTCAAAATTAAAATGACATAAACAACTATCTCATTCTTAACAATTATAAATGTTTCTCTCCTCCTATCTTTTTCCATGTACGTGCACTAGAAAAACCCTAATCAATATATTTTAATTTTTATAATAAAGAACTATAAGAATAGAAAATAAAAATTTCCTTTACTTTGTACAATTAACTTCCCCTAACGTTGATTAGCCCAATTGAGAAGAAGAACATATTTTTTGTATTGCTATCTTCAAGTTTATAATCTTGAGACCCAAGAATTTCTAGAAAAATCACGCTTTGTTTTTTGCTCATAGTTACGAAATAAATAAATTATAGTATGTAAAATATTTATCCCTTCTATTATTATTTAATTAAAATCTTTACCGCCGATTTGTCTTGCATTCTATTTAATATTATCTTAACTAACAAATCTTCCCCTATCACTTTCTATGGAAATACTTAAATTCTTTTCTTTGATTAGAACTCAATTTTACCTCAAATTCTTCACATTCTAAAATCCACAAGACAATCTTATCGGCTTTTTTTATAATACCTTTTGAATAACACCATAATCTTCGTCTAATTAAACAGCAGAATCTTATATATCTAACATATATATAAATGGATTCTCAAGGGTCACTGTTCATCCTCTCACAAATTACAGTTCCTTAGAACAGTGCCTTTACTATTTTGCCCCTATCTTTTTTCAACCAATTTCCCATTTTACCACTTCAGTTCCTCTTTTTTTCCCTCACATTCTGTCTCCCTTCCTATCTTTCTTATCGTCTCTTTCCTTTGTTAAACTGACACAATTGAGTCTGAAAATTTTAACAGGAAAGTAGCGTTCCATGGTTGCTGTGAAGACACAACTTGGTAAGTACCTTTATTTCTCAATTTCTGTTATTGAATTTCTTCCATAGTTCTTAATTTTTTAGATATCCCGGTATTCACACGTATTTTTGAATTTCGCTTGGCTTTTGTCTGTTTAGATTTTTCTTGTAATTTTATGTGTGCTTTGTGGGTTTTCTTGAAAATTTAAAAATTTTTTAAGCTTTTTAGCAAATAAACATGTGCTTATTTTTTGATAAAGAAAAGATCTGAATGTCTAAGATATGCCATTGATTCAATTGAATTTTTTGAATTATATATATTTTGAACTATAATAGTTGGATTTAGGGTTAAGTTGAATTATAATATTTTTTCCCAGTATAACACAAGCTGATATAGCCATGCTTACACATTATCGCACATTCTCTTCCGTTTTCTTCTTCTCCCAGAATTAATTCGGATGCTTTATCGGGTTTCTGAGATAGATTTAGGGTTAAGTTGAATTGTAATATATTTGCCCTGTAATACACGCTGATACAGCCACTCTTACACATTATCGCACATCATCCGCCGTTTTGCTCTTCTCCCATAATTAATTCGGATGCTTTATCAAGTTTCTAAGGTTGGTTTTGCTTGATTAATGTTTCTTGGGTACTTACAGAGCCCTCTGTGTGTGTGGTTTTTGGTGGGTTCTTTTCATTTGTTCATACATGCTAGGAATACTAATATGGCTTCTTTTTATATGGAAATGATTTTTACCTGTTCTTGGGTTATATTGAAATGGCAGTCAGGGTATTCTTTTTGTCCCTTTCTTTTTTTTTTTTTTCAATCTGTTGCCTGTTGGATTGCAGAGTTTAATCCAATCCAATATGGATTTGTGCTTTTTTGAAGTTGAGAGTGTATATATTGAATTTTTAATTTGTTTGTGGGGATATGTGGTTTGATTTATACAAGAAAGAAGATTGGCTTATATTTTCATCATGATTGTCTAAGCATACAAAGTGCACTTCCAGTCAATATACTCAAAAGTGATGAAGTTTAAAATAAATAATATTTTCTCTTAATGGTGAAAGTTAGGAATGAGTACGCATAATTTATTTATGGTACGTAAAAGGGTACTTTCAGAAAGCTTCATTCTTTTGCTTTTATTGTAAGAGAAAGTTATGCAACTGTGTTTCAGACAACAGTTGATTAAAACAAGCTTTTACATCGTTTCAAGGATTAGAGAGACAGTGCTTTTGGTTGCAACAACATATGGCAGATGAATTGTTTGTGGATTTGTAGGTGAGGAAACAATCATTCTTTATATAAGTGGTTATTCTGTTATGATAGTTTATTGAATGGTATGATGTCCTCTTTTTTTTGGAGTAATTTACAGCTAGCGTCCCCAACCTTTTAGGTTTGTTGAGATTACGTCCCCAGCCTTTAATTTTCGTTGTGGAGACCCCTAACCTTTCAATAGTGTTACACCTAAGGTCTCTCTAACGTTTTCCATCCATTTCTACCGTTAAGGTCAGGGGTATTATCGTAAAATAACTAAAAATTGAATATTTTAATGTTTTAAAAAAAAAAAGAGGAGGAGACCCCCTCATATGCTGCCAGAAATAGTAGCACTTTGCTACCATTTCTGGCAGCCATTCGGCTACCGGAAATGGAAGCAAAGTACTGCCATTTCCAGCAGCACAGGAGGGAGCCTCCCCCTTTTGGCTGCCAGAAGGGACTCTCCCCCCTATTTTGGCTGCCATTTTTGGCCGGAAATGGCAACCATCTTAGCCGCCATTTTCGTCCAAAAAAGGGGGGAGCCCCCATTTTGGCTGCCATTTTTTGCCGGAAATGGTAGCCAAGATGGCTGCCACAAAATGGGGGACTCTCCCCTCATACTTGGCCGGAAATGGTAGCCAAGATGGCTTGGCTACCATTTCCGGCCAAAAAAGACAGCTAAAATGGGGGACCCTCCCCCCTTCTTTTGGCTAGAAACGGTAGCTAAAATGGAGGGAGAGTCCCCCTTTTTGGTTGCCATTTCTAGCAGCCAAAAGGCGTGGACTCTCCCCCATTTTTTGGCCGGAAATGGCAGCACTTTGCTGCCACTTTCAGCAGCACATGGGGGGGGTCTCCTCCCTCTCTCTCTCTTTTTTTTTTAAAAAACATTAAAATATTCAATTTTTAGTTATTTTACGATAATACCCCTGACCATAACAGTAGAAATGGATGGAAAACATTAGAGGGACCTTAGATGTAACACTATTAAAAGGTTAGAGGCCTACACAATGAAAATTAAAGGTTGGTGACGTAATCTTAACAAACCTAAAAGGTTGGAGATGCTAGCTTTAAATTACCCTTTTTTTTGGTATGATATAGTTGAGGGAAACGTTTGAATATTGAATAATAGTATATTGAATGATAGTGCTTCCTCATGAGTATATGAATTTTGGGTTTGGCCGTCCCCAAAGAAAAACATCCCTTTTTTTTGGGGTCAGCTGGACTGATTTTAATATTTGGTCAGCTAGGTAAAATTTTCTCAAAATTTTTATGTTGTGTTTTTCCGAAAAGGTATTGTGTTTTGTGCTCTATCACCGTTTCCCATTTACTTGTACTGAGGCTATCAATAGATTTGGATCACCATCAGGATCTAGATGCTAATCCTGTTAGTCTCTTTTTCCCATTGACTACAATACAAGATATTAATCCTAAGTTGATTCTAAGACTTTGGGAGTAAAAAAAGCTGGAGTTATGTGTGATTAAATTTGGTTGTGTCAATAACCAAATTGGAAAATAGTTGTATAAAAGCATCTCCAAGACACTCTTTAATGCAAAAGAGCACATTCCACTTTTTAGGCAACATTTTTAAATTTAAACAGGAAAAATTCTTACATCCTCTGACAAACTCTTCATTTTTTACTCTTTATATTACTTTTTTTCTTTTGAAGTATTTATATTACTTTTTTAAAGAAATATATATTCCATTCTTTATATTAAAATCTGACCAAGTCCCTCGGGTAAGTTTACAGGTTAATTTTTTGCATCTTTATATTACTTTTTTAAAGAAACATATATTTTATTCTCTATATTAAAATCTGACCAAGTCCGTCAGGTAAGTTTACAAGTTAATTTTTTGCAACATATTTAGGAGACTAAAAGATAAAATAGTTGGATTTAGATGAGAAAATTTTCTATATATCTTCCGCTTTTCTCTTTGTTTTTCAGCATGTTTCTGATCTTTATTCTACCAACCAGAAAATTGAAGCACTTGAGTGCATTTGTCCGTTCCGCAAAATTGCATGGCTGAAATTGATTAATTTCATAAGTTTAAGGGATAAACATCATTGTCTTATGTTTTCTACTTGTTGTATTGAAACATTTGGAACCTCAAAGCTTTTGCATGTGTTTTTTCTGTTTCAATGTTCAATCTCAAATGTGATTCCATTAATTGCAGAATCTAAAGTCTTGTGAAAGGACAGAAAATTGATCATCAACATTTTGAGGTTTTGTACATTTTGTATTGATTTTTGGAGGTTCGTAGGTGTTAGTTCAGTTCAAGATTTGGCATATCGCATTATTGCTATGTTGATGCATTAGCACCGGAATGTTTTAGTAGAACTTACTTTCAATGCTCAAAGTTTAGTTCTTGGACTTGTGCACTGCATTGCTTTTTCATAGTAGCCTTGACAATACTAGAAGCAAGTGAAATGAGTCCATAGAAAAGTTTTGTAACTCTATTCAAACATTTTGGAAATTGTTTGTTGCTATTTAACTCTTTAACTCGAGTCTTTTTAGTTTTCTTGTTCTCATCTTGACTTGGTGTCCTTTTTGCTTATATTTGAAATACATTTGATTCTTTTAAGTATGCAATAGAATGTTAAGATATGGCTAAAGTTTTATGTGAAATAGACAAGAATATGCTGAGTTCTGAAACTATCACGACTAATCATAAATGGGAAATTTATCTATCATTATTATTAATTTTTAATTTATCTAATTTTTCTGGTAGCCTTTAATTTTTTCTATTTTAACATAACAAGTATACACATGATATTCTTTTTTTTATTTTAAATCTACTATAAGAAAAGCGAACACAGGTTTCGTACGTAGCGCGTACTGTCACTAGTGTGTGTGTGTATATATATATTCTATATTTATATTCCTAATTTAGATATTTATCTGTACAATGTAATTTTTATATGAATGGATATGGAGCGGATACATGTATCATGGTAAAAATAATTATTCTAAAATTGTGCAACGTTTTTTTTAAGGATTTTATTGTTTATTTATTAGACAATACATAATAAAATGAGGTATGATATGGTTAAAAGAGTATGTGGAGTGAATATTACATCATGAATATGAAATTCTCATCTGAATCAATATCAAGCGGATACATGTATTATGATACACGTTTGACCCGCAATGTTAAATTGGTAACTAATAATATTGAATAAGTTACATGCTTTAAAAAGTAAATTAAACTAAAACATTAAACATGTATTTAAATAGTATATTTAAAAATATTCGTCAAATCTTTCCCTGATTTCTGGAAATAAAATTATACAAACCTAAAACAAAAATTCATACTATTAAAAAAAATCTAAAATTGAGTTAAACTCATTATATTATCTTACAAAACTTTCCTAATTGTTAATTGTACAAATTTAATTATTTTCATACCACTTCCATCCCATAAAATTGGTCCACTTTTCCTTTTTCATATGTCTTAAAATATAGTCAACTCTCCTATTAAAAAAGTAGTTGGAATCATAGTTATCTAACGCGGCTCGGACATTGACCCGGCCTAGGATCTGGGTCATTGGTTCACTGGTTCAACCGGTGACTCAGCGGTTGCACAATTTTAGAATAATTATTTTTACCATGATGCATGTATCCGCTAGATATCCATCGTACATATAAAATATCTAAATTATGAACATAAATTAAGAATATATATAAGATTATGTTGTCTTATTAGACGAAGATTATGGTGTTATTCAAAAGGTGTTATAAAAAAATCCAATAATATTGTGTTGTGGATTTTAGAACGTGAAGAATTTTAGGTAGAATTGAGTTCTAATCAAAGAAAAGAATTTAAGTATTTCCATAGAAAGGGATAAGAGAAGGAGATTTGTTAGTTAATGAAGTATTAAATAGAATGCAAGACAAATCAGCTATAAAGATTTTAATTAGATAATAAAAGAAGGGATAAATATTTTACATACAACAATTTATTTATTTCGTAACTATGAGCAAGAAAGTGTGATTTTTGAAGAAATTCTTGAGTCTTAAGATCATAAACTTGAATATAGCAATACAAAAATTATGTTCTTCTTCTCAATTGGGCTAATCAATGTTAGAGGAAGCTAATTGTACAAAGTAAAGAAAATTTTTATTTTTGATTCTTATAGCTTTTTATTATAAAAATTAAAATAAATTGATTAGGGTTTTTCTAGTGCACGTACAGGGAGGAAGATAGGAGGGGAGAAACGTTTATAATTGTTAAGAATGTGTGATAGTTATTTATGTCATTTTAATTTTAACTATTTTAGTATATTCGAAAAATTGACGAGATTAATAAAAAAAGTAGTGATATGCCCCACCCCTAGTACCTCTAACTTACTAGAAGTGTGATATGAGTCGACGATAAATTCCAACTATAAGCTAAAATTTATCGTCAAGGCTCGTGAACATACTAACTATCTTAGAAAATTTCGACAGCATCTCCCTTATTTTGTTAACAAAACCAACCTGTATAACACCCAACACCAACCCAAATACACTTCACAAAGAGATAATCGCTATCAAATACAAGAAATCATACTTCCTAACGTGAAGAAATATACTGTCCGCAAATATGATTCATACGGATTCTCAATGCATACTAGTGACTTTAAACATGCCAAATCTATAATTCATTATAATAACAAATTCTATAACAAATTACGTGTGGTGACTTAAATTATTGAAATAGTAGGCTCAACCTGACTGCGTTGCCCAAACTCCAATTGCTACATGCTAAGAAAATCATTGAGAAAACATATGAGCTAATTGCCCAGTGAGTGGATTTTTGTAATAAACATACTTTGAAGAGTCGAAATATAACTTTTGTAACATTTCAAATAAATGTGCAAGCCAATTTTTGGACTCATACAATTTGAAATATAATTCCAGTATCACATGAATATTGAGAGAATCATTATATGTTCGAGAACATCATAAACATCATTTCATTTAATAATCATCATATCATCATCAAGATTAATTCAGCTCACATTAAAACATTTATAGCATCATTGAAATGCCAGAAAACTTCATGTAAGTTCACTTCATTTCAAGAGTCATCATAAAATCCACCCCAAAGAGCATCCAACACCCCATGATCATAATATCAAGTCATACGCGCGTAGACACCAGCTTGGGCCATAGGTACCTTATGACCCCTTCGCCTTAAGCGGCACAATTAAACAGCTTGAGCCATAACTAACACATAGGCCTCTTCGCCTAGGCGGCGTTCATTTGGTCAGCTTGAGCCATATAAGCCCCTTCGCCCGTAGGCGGCATATCATAACATTGGACACAAATTAAGGGTTTTCATACATCATAAATCATGTCTCAACTCAAACATTTCTTTAAAATCATAAAGCATCATTTCGTACAAACATTCACATGAACTTTTCTAAGAAATATCAACTTTCGTGAAATTTCATGAAAATACATTCATCATAAAACATTACGAATTTCTATGAAATCAAAGCATAATATACATTTTCATTTAAAAAGAAAGGAAGAGAAAAATCTCCACTCACTGGCTATGCAGCAATGTGGCTCCTTTCATGGTTCATTTCCTTTTTATCCTTTGTCATTGCCTGTGAAATCATATGAAAATTCTACTTAATATTTAATTCCTTCCTGATTTCTCAATTCACATATGTAACTCAATTCTTTTATTTATCCTTACTTAATCTCATTTGCTTTCTTTCTAACTTATCTATTAGTTAAGGACTTTCTAGTTCAACTAACTTTATCAACATGAAATTCCATGTTTGATTTCAAGTCCTCTATTCTATTGAATTCTTCGAGTTTTCTTCATTGTTCAATTAAACATGTCTATTCTGTATAATTATTCTAGACATTATTTTACATTTTAGAAATTGTAGTAATACCACATATTAAAATCTTAAATTCCTTCCAAATATAAAACTAACTGTTTATCTTTAAACATAAATCTTTGGTCTTTAACAACTTTCCTCATTTGCTATTAAATATTAAATCATTCATTAATTGTATTTATTCTCAACTTCACCAATTCCTCATTTACCATTATATTATTCTATAAAATCATAACAACACTTATACGTAAAATTTCAACCTTTCAACTAAGGATTGTTAAATTTTCCTGTTTGGCAATGCCCATTTAAAACCCTTTAAAAATCAAATATGGTGTCGTATGCTTATGAAATTCTCCTAGAATAGAAAACTCATATAAATTCATCATATATGAAATTGGGCTCAAGAAAACTACATTGACCATACCAAAATATTCCACCACTTTCTAAAAACCTGTTCTCAGGCATACACTGCCCCTACTTACGAAACATGTCATAAAAACTCCTACCGACCTCCAAATGGTATCATTCCAATTTTGGATGATAGCTAACTCATATAAGGTCATTTTCCAACTTATCTCGTGTTAAAATTCAACATATACTATCATTTATGATTATCTAAAGTTGAGGGGCATAAACTGTGTACATAATAATTCCAACATTTAAGTCATTTTATTAACTTCATACATACATGCTTAGTTTCCTAGAATTCCATATTAACCTCTTATGCTTCCTTTCATTTAATTATTCTAGACTCTACTTCAGTTTACAATTTGTCATAGTATCACATAATAAGTCTCGAATATCCACTATAATAAAAATAACAATTTACACTAATTGCTTAGTCTTTAAACCAAAATTCCTACATTGGCTAACAATTATCAAGATCGGAAGAGTCATTATCTTACATTTATTTTCAACTTCACCAACTTCTCAATTACCATGATAATATTCCATAATCATAATATCAACTCACATATAAAATTTTCAACTTATTCTCCCACGTAAAATTTCACTTTACACTAGCCACTATAATGATATAATAACATCAAGAGCCTTAAATTTCATAACCGAATAATAATTGAGGCCTCTAAAACATGTACTAAGTAAAATTACAACCTAACATTACATATTCACAAAAATTTTCATAAAATTTAAACATAAATTTCCATCTTACCTTACATAAAACAAAGTTTAAAGATAGGAAAACACTTGTGTTTCATTCTTGTACTTCTCAATATTCCTAAACCCAAAATTCTTCAAGTTTTTTTTTTCCATTCTGCCGCAAGGGGCGGCCTCGCTCTCTGGTCTCTTTTGCCTTCTTTCTTTTCTTTTTCTCTTTTTTTCCCTCTTCAAACAAAGATCCGTAGCCTTGTTTCTTTCCCACTCTTTTTGCTTTCTTTGTTTTTGTTTCAAGCTTTTAACTTAATTTCACACCATTTCAATCAATAGAAACTATACCATGATTAACTCCTCAATTATATAAAATTTCTTAACCATAGGAAAAGATTAACCCTTAAAATTTATATGAAAACAAGGCTTGAAAGTTAGAAATACTTACATAGGGTGATACTTCCTTGTCATGCTTCTTCAATTTATCCAATTTCGCCAAAATCACTCCCTCGTTTTTCCCTCTTTCCCCGACTAACTCTCTGTCTCTCGTTCTCTCCATATCTCTCGGCTCTCTCTCTTCTCTTGGTCCTTCCATTTCCAATTCAAGACAAATGTGATATTTTAGTCTTAATTCCACATATTTATAATTCCACATATTTATCCATTTAGTCATTAACTTTGTGTCTAGTTTTATTTAGGTCATTAACTTTGTGCTTTATTTCATTTAAACCACCCATTCATAATATACTTCCATATAAATTTTAAACTTATTTAAGTGCTTAAATGATAAACCCAAAAATTAAATTAATGTATCTTAGTCCAACTTGGACCTTAACTTGAACATTCTACCTTTGACTTTTACGGATAAATCTTGAGCTTGAAAATAGGAAAACGGGTCGTCACAAGTAGTGTCGATATAATTAGCCTTTAATTATATATGTAGTTAATAATATTTTCTTTGAGTAAAAATACACGAGAATAGTAATATATAAATGAAAATTGTTAACAAATAAAATAGTTGGTATAATGGTTTAAAAGCATGTTACTCTTAACATATAGGTCACGAGTTCAACCCTTCGCAATTACATTTGTAACAATTTTTTTATTAAAAGTGACAGCCTGTGTTGTATGTCATAAGCAATTGTGTCAGATAGAGCTTTAGGTAGGAAACATTTTCTAATTGCATCAGATGAAATTGCAATTGTGCTAGACAAACTGTCATTTAATATATATCTAAAATATAGTCCACTCTCAAAAAGTACTTGGAATCATACTTATCAGACCCGGCTCGGACATCGACCTGCCCTTAGATCTGCGTCATTGGTTCACTGGTTCAAAAGGTGACTCTGCAATTGAACCAGTGGACTCATTCCTATCAACTCGTTGAATTATTTTTGACAAATATAATATAAATAATTGTCATTAGTGTAAAATCCACTATAATTTTGTAATTAAATATCATTACACAAGTGAAAATGAAACTAATAAATATTGTTTACTAATAAAACATTATCATATGAAAAGTGACTGCTAGGTGAAAAATAGAGGTTAAAAGATGTCAATTGACTCTAAAATTATAAATTTCCTTGATGTGCTACAACTCAGAATATTATTGGGTTTTTGGATTACCGGTTCGGTACGAACACCGCCGGGTCAGCCAGATCATTTGTAGTTTGATTGCATAGTGTTAAAAATTTGTTAACCGGACATGTCAGATTAACGGGTCACTGGATTTCTAGTCCAACTGCTTGGTCCGGTCTGGTCTAGTTTTAATAATTATTGTTAGAATATTAATTTTCTTTTATAACCCTATTTATTGTGCATTTTAATCGATAAAATAGTATTATTTAAAATAGAATATTTAATAAATGAAGTGGGCATATTACGGATATATGATATTAAATTTTACATTTTCAACATCATTAATTGCATTTTTTTAATATTTACAAAAATTGAAATTATTCTATAATATATTCCAATTTTGTAGATAGTCCTAAAATATTAAAAATTGTTCAAATATATATAAAATAAAAAGAAATAATCAATTTTAGACATAACTATTAACATAGCAACTTTGGATAAAAAAATTTGTCATATTAATATTTTATTTATCAATATAATTATTATGTCTATAACAATTGTCATTATAAAATCATGTCATTTTTTAATGATTATATTTGTTATCTGTTAATTAAAATAACAAAGTGACATTATGAATACTTGTACAAAATAAAACAAAGCATCACCTAGTTAAAAAGGCATGTGGAGAAACGAGGTATTATCTGGTTAAAAGGGGCATGTCTAGGGTATTTTTTTATGGCTATGAAAATTTTTATCTGAACAGGTATCGAGCGAATACGAATATATATATGCATGATACGTATTATTAGATTGTTACTAATAGTATTAAATAAGTAAGATGATTTAAAAGCAAAATATAGTAAAATAATAATCGAGTACATAAGAGTATAACTATTAATATATTATTAATATATTATTAATAAAACACTAATTTGACGCGTCAAATAATAAATTAAAAATGTATATTTGCTGATTTTGTTATGCAAATTCGATGGCACGTATCTGTTTAATATATTAGTATTCATTATTATTGATTTTCTTTTGAATTCGACTCACGTACAACGAAGGAGTAAGATGCTAGACTCGTGGTTGTAATATTTGATTGTAATTCAATCATTTGACTATTAATTTATAACTTTAAATCGGTTAGACGTGTGAACTTACAAGAAATGTTTATAGAAGACCAGAATTATAGACTCAATTATGTAATAAATTAATGCTCAATACTCAAGTATTTTACTACAAATAAATATCCAGTGATGATTTGTAATTTCGCATATTGATACATAATTTTATCCAATACAATTGATATATTGTACTTTTTTTATAACATGATGCATAAAAAACACACTTACATCAATTTTGATATGAATATACAATATAACTTTACCGTGCAACGCACGGGTGAAAAAACTAGTAATAATAATACATAAACTTCAAATGAAATATGTTGCCAAAATATGCTTATGAAAGTCTTATTTTGTTAAAGTATCTACCCGTTAGAGTGTCAAAATTTTAGAAAAATATAATTATTTAACCATATAATTTCTGTAAAAAAAATTTCATAAGGGTATTAATTAAATAAGTCAAAAATTAGTTTATAAA
This sequence comes from Nyctanthes arbor-tristis, assembly GCA_963692815.1. Taxonomy (NCBI): domain Eukaryota; kingdom Viridiplantae; phylum Streptophyta; class Magnoliopsida; order Lamiales; family Oleaceae; genus Nyctanthes; species Nyctanthes arbor-tristis. Next base: position 16,150 of record CAVNYN010219914.1, read on the forward strand.
ATTGCTAAATCAACCAAATTATCACAAGGACTTCCACCAAACTCAGTCAATGAATTTGACAGTCATAGTGCATTAAGTATCTTGATATTTTTTCCTTATGTTATTTATTCATTAATAATTATTAAATAAAAAGAAAAAACGGTTCGATTCGGTTTAAGCGGTTTTTCAAATGTTGAAACATAAACCAAACTATTTCAAGCAATTTGAAATTTTCTCAAACCAAGTCAAAATATTTCACTTTTCAAACAAAACCAATCCAAAAAATTTTCGCAGATTGTTTTGATTTTTCAGTTTGACGGTCTATTTGTTCAGCCCTAATGTTCACCCTTCAAAAGGATAATTGGCACAAAAGGTCTTTACTTTTGGACATTATTGTGCAAATCCTTTTGTATTTTTTTGGCAATTTTATTTTCATTTCATATTTCTTTTGCTACTTATCTTTAATTCAATTTGTGTTTAATTTTCTCTATTTTCAGAAGGATATTTTTGTCCATCTACAATAAAAAATTAAAAAAATGCAAACAAAGTTCCAAATTAATTAGAAAAAATAGTTATTTAATTTGTAATAATAATGCAACTTAATTAGTTTTCAAAAACACTCATTATTTTGTGATTTTATTTGAATTTTTTAAAATTTTAAATAGTAGTTGGACAAAAATACCCTTCTAAACATAAAGCAAATTGGAACAACGAGACATCAAAGATAAACTATGCAAAAGAAATATATAAAAGTAAAGATAAAATTGTCAAAAAATACTACCTCCATCCTAAAATGGCAGTCCAGTTTTTCTTTTTGGTCTATCTCAAAATATAATTCAACTTGTTTTTAAAAAACAAAAAATAGTTGACATATTAATTCTCTTATATGCCTCTATTTAGGGTATAATAGGGAAATGCAAATTCATTTTTTCAATACTATTTAATGAACTTTTTAAATATATATGAGAAAAGGAATAAGACTATTTTTAGGATAGATGTAGTAAAAAATAGAGACCATTTATATAAGGGTGGTTATATCTACACCACCTTTTTTTTTTTTACTAACTACACCACAATTTTATATTTTTTTTCTATTTACTAAAAAAGCCAATGATTAAATGACTTAAATAACTTTTTTTTAATATATAAACCTATTTTCTCAAATTACACTACAAAATGAAAACTTAATCTATTTTTTATATTTACCACAAACAAGAACCCTAATTTATTTCCTTAGAGCTTGTTTGATCCCCTTTATCATCCCAATTTATAAATTTACCTACCACTAATTTGACAATTGATTTGACAACTGTTGAATTACAACCACATATTTCACAACTTTTTACATTTCCAATATACACTCTACCTCTCTCCTCATTATAAATTTCTCAAATAAATAGGACCAAACAAGCTTTAAATACACCACAATTGAAAACCCCAATACCTTTTACGTTTCTATACAATGAAAGAGAAAAATACAAACACTATTAAAATAAAATCCAAAATTGATATCAATGTTAATATATATGCAGCAAACATTAGGTAAAATATTGTTATCATTTAATCAAGATTTTTGTATTTTATTGTTGATGTTCTTCCGTTTTCTTTAGAATTCCAAGTTTGCTTTCCCATTTTTGTCTTTTGCCGGAAAAAAAAATAATTCCTACAAAACTTGGCAATTTACCATATACACAGTAGAAAACTAGTAATTGGCAATTTCATGTTCATGCATGCTGATTTTTTAGCTTGTGTGCCGTTTCTTTTCCCTCTTTCAATAATGCTAGCTTCAGCTTTGGTGAGTAGTTTTATGGTCTTGGTTCATGCATATTTGTAGAATGACAAACTGAAGATGAATAGAAAGGGGTGTGGTGTACGATTTGTTTATTATTATTATTATTATTTTACTTTTAAAATATAGGGTTAGATTGGTAAAGTATTCATAGTTTATATATAAAAATTGCACTTTAACATTGATGTATTTATCGTGTAGTGTGATTAGTAAAAATAATGATATATATATAACCACTTTTTCTTATACGAGTAATTTAAACGTGCTTTGCACGTTGTATAGCAACATATAATGTAATAAACAAAACTTAGAACAATAAAATAATTTGATTTTGATTCCTATAATTATTGATAGTATTTAAATATATTTAAATCTATGATATCATTACTTTTTCAATAAAAAAATTACAATCATTTATGATTTCTTAAAACTTATTGTTTAAGCAAATTTCTTATAAAATACAAATTTAAAAGGACAATAATAAGGTAGCTTTGTATTTAATATTGTGATTTTAATCTTGAAATTGAACTAAAATTAACCGCAATAAAAACTATAGATTAATCTTGGAATTGAATTTAAATAATAGACTAATTGAAATTAAGGAAATAATGTGGGATTAGAAGTAAAAATAGAATTTGAAATTAAAAAAAAAAATTCAAAAGCGAGTTGCAATTTACCGCACTATGAAATAATAGTTGAAATTGAAATCAACCACAATAAATACGTGATTTTCTATTGAGAGCTTAGCTATCTCTTTACGGAGTGGAAACTATCACGTGGCTACATGTGATTGGGGGTTGGGGGATTGAGGTGCCACGTGGCTGCATGTGATTGGGGGTTGGGGGATTAAGGGATATCAATCCCCCAACCCCCCAATCACATGGGGCCACGTGGCAGTTTTCACTCTGTAAGGAGAAAGCTAAGCTCTCCATAGCCGGACCACAATAGATACTACACTAAGGATTTTTACAATATTATAAATACAAATTGCTTAAAAGAAAGTCTCACAATATATTAGTTTCTTCGTAATAATTGATTAATAAGAGTGTAATATTTTAGTTTCACAATATTTTAATATATTGTGATCAATCAATAGAGTGTAATAAATGTGGTGTAATAAAAAATGGCAAATTAGGAATTAAAAAAAATGATAATGATAAATATAGAATCTAAATGTTTTACAAAGATTACACTTTTTATATATTAGTGATTATAATAATAATAATAATAGTAGTGTCCATAGGAACCTCTTGTTCCAAATAATAATAATAATAATAGTGTCCACAGGAACCTCTTGTTCCAAATATCGTTTTCAATTGTTTATTATTATTTTTTGGGTCAGTCTCACTATTCAAAAAATTAAATGCCTTATAAAAAAAAAGAAAAAGGAAATGAATGGGCTACAGATGACTACACCATTTAGCCCTCGTGTTACGAGCCCTCTGAAATTTTGAATTCGAAGGAAAAACCCTAATAAACCATCGCTTTCGTTTCTTTTTTTCATCATCTGCCGCCTTCGCTCTGTTATCTCCTTGAGTTGATGTGCGCACTAACATTTTCCTCAGCCATAAAATAATCCCTGAAAAACCATAAGCCGCTAATCTTCCATCTCTTCCTTTACCACAAACAAACAAGTTTAGCAAAACCAAGCCGGATCAGTCTCATAAAAGCAATGGCCAAGAAGAAGGCATCCCACTCCCACCGAGAGAAACCGCTTGAGAAGCAAGGGGAAATCATGCAGGCCCCGCAACAAGACCCTGTACCCATGGAGAATGAGGCCTCGTTGAAGCTCGAGAGCCTTAAGTCTTTGAATCAGAGGCTTCTTAAGGAGGCAATGGAGCGCCGCCAAGAGGTCGACTCTCTTATGCGCTCCAAAGGGTCCCTGAAATCGGAACTGACTCGGTCTAACTCGGAAATGGAGGCGTTGCGGAGCGAGTTGACTCGGGTGAGTGAGAGGATTGTGCATTTGGAACTGGAAATGAGTGTCGTGTCTGTGTTTGTTGCTTGGCAGGTGGATCACCAGGCTGAGGTGGTTGAAGCGAAATCCAAGAGACTGGAGAGGCGAATTGGGGATTTGTTGAAGGTGATTGACGAGGAGCAACGTAGAATCGCCTTGTTGAATGAGAAACTGAGCAAGGCTGGAGCCGAATTGGAATCCGAGAGAGAGATTTCGAGAAGGGTTAGTGAAGAAAGGGATGAAATGAAGGGTAAACTTGGTTCAAAAATAGAGGAGGCGAATGAATTACTGGCTAACTTGATTGAATTAGAAGAAGGAAAGGAAGTGATCGAGCAGGAAATAGAAAAATTACAGGTTAAATACAATCGTGCTATGGAGGAAAAACAAGAGAGGGAGAGGAAAATTGAAGTGATAATGAGTGATAAGAAGTTGGTTGAGAGGAGTTCAATTGAGTTGAATAAGTTGATTGAAGAAATGAAGAAAGAAATTCAGGCTGCTGTTAAGGAAAAGCAAAGAATTGAAGAGGAGAAAAACTTGGAAATGATGAAGGGAAGTGAATTGGATAGTGTGGTGAAGGAACTTAATGGAACGGTGTTGAGCTTGAAAAAGGAGGAGGAAAGGTTGTGTGCAAATGTAGCTGAGTTGGAGAAGAAATGTGTTGAGGGTGTGGAGAGGGAAAAGGTGTTGGGGAGAAAGATTGATGAATTGATAGAGGAAAAGAAGCTGAGTGAGAAGACTCATGAGGGATTGATTGCAGAGAAGAATCTTGTTGAGAATAATATGAATGAAGCATTGAAGCAGTTAGATAATCAGAACCGTGAAATGGAAGCTTTGGTTAGTGAAAAGAATGAATTGGTGAATCTTAGAGACAGACTTCTAACTGAACTTGCTGGATTGCAAAATGAAGTGTCTAAGTTCCAGTATGAAGTTTTGGAATTGAAAGAGTCCGTCCAGGATAATATGGATAAATCTGATCACTTGGAATCTCAAATAAGTGACTATAGAATTGAGATTGAGCGGATTAAAGGTGAGAGAGATGATGCGAAGAGGGTTTTGGATGAAGAGAAACAGAATGCTATAAGATTGAAGGAGAAGATTGAAGAGCTGGAGAGGAAAACTGAAGAGAGTGAGAATGCCACTGTAGAAGTGAAGGCACAGAATCTTTCCATTCTTGGAGAAAAGAAAGAGTTGGAAAGTCATCATGATATGTTGAAGGTGGCGGTAGCCTCTCTTGAAAGATCACTTCTTGAGGCGCAAAAAGAACTTGATACTATGCGGGGTAAAGTGGAACTGGCCGATGGTAATTCAAATCTAGTGCTGAATATGTTGAGGGAGACATCAGCTTTTTGTTCAAAGGTTGAGAAGGATGCTGTGCTCTTCCGATCTCACTAGGTGGGGAACGGGTCAATGGTAAAGAAACAAAGATACATATGGCAGAACTGGAAATGATCAAGAATGCCTTTATAAGTAAAGAAACAACCGTCGAAAACATGAAGAGACAGCATGAATTGTTGCTGATTTCGTTAGCTGAAGAGATCGGAAGAGCAAAAGAGCTTTTGGACTGTGTGGTCTTCAGTTACAACACTTCTGGCCGCACTTGCTTTTGGGTTCCTTGCTCATGGGCGTTGAGAACTTCCTACGTAGGTTACTCTGCTGATATCTTTAACAAGTCTTGGTGTTAACACCGTGACATTCTGATGCCATCATGTCCTATAACTATCTTGATATCGACTTTCTTTTCTTTTCTGTAATAAAAATCTCTTGACGCTGATGCTATATCAGGGCTCTTATGTGAAACTTTTCCAACTTTTGATGGAAATACAAGAGATGTAACTGAACAATTGTATTCGGATGCAGTGCAAGTTTATGCCTCAGAATCTGTAGTGTTCAATATTTTGATGATTTTTGAATTCTTTACCATGAAGAAGGCATATGTCAATGTCAAGTTTAGAAGCTGATGATTTTTGCTCATCATCCTCAATGCTTCTAATGGACACTTGCCACGTATGCAGTGGACTCTATATAGTTACATTAGTTGGCATGCTTGTTGCTTGAGCAGCGTAACCCGGCCTGCAATGGGCAGGCAACCAACCATTAGTTTTATGTGTTTTCTTTTAACACTTCTTGACGTGAATCATTTCACCTGAATTCATCAATCCTTTTTTTTTTTTTTTTTTTGAGGGAATGAGCGGTGTTAAAACTTGATTAGTGACTGGATTTTCAAATCATCCTCGTTACTGTTATATGTCTATTTATAAATAATACTAGTGTACTGGATATGTGTTGCATGTAAGTTGGCGGTGATTAAATTTAATTAGAATACAACTATTACAATTAAATATAAAATGACATTATTATTAATTTTTGAAAGCATAAGATTATTATTAACCTCAGAAATGAATTGATAATAATCAAAGAAATTGGAATCTCAAATAATCAAATTATATTAGACTTGATAATTAGTAATGGCGGTAGATATTTTAAAGTTTACAATGTAGTAAAGAGGCATGAGGTAGACGCATCAAGAGATGTTTACAAAGAAGTCCCTTAAAAGTCCTCTGAAAATTTTCAAAGTACAAGCAAGTGCATTTCCATATATGTTTTCCTTTGACATGGTTTAACATAGTTCTATTTTTCAAAACAACTCTTGTAAATTTCCTTAAAGCTTATCATTGCAACAAGAAGTAAAAGCCTAAAGCTGATACAAAATGAAAGATAAGTAATCTTAAGAAGAGTAGACGACACACTGCAAAGATATAGTGAAATCTTCAAATGTTTACATATGGAAGCAGAATTGTTATACATTTAACATATGCCCGCCATTCAGAATTTGAATTTACATATTTACATGAAGACAGTTACCCATCCAAACCATAGATTCTACAATGTAAGATGGTTATGTTTGACTGGTAACTGCCTTTAAATGTGTTCTTCATCAATGGATGTTTGCATTATACTCAATGCACCATGGTCAACTCGTAGAAATATTATGATGTTTAGCAGTAGAAGCAAGCAAACATTGTTAATTGTAAAAATATAATATTGCAGAGAACTTACAGAAGTTGAAAAGCTGTCATTATTTTTTTCAGCAGAACATTGGAAGAACATCGCAGCTGGTTTATCTATAAGACTTGCTGGTATGGAACCCGCGTGATCCAGCAGTTCAACATAAGCTCGAGCTCTAGTTAATTGGAAAAAGAGAAATTCAATAATGTATATCAAAATTAATTCAATTAATGTGATAAGGTAAGATATCGATCATGGTATCATATTAGATACATTGAAGAAATTAAATGGGTGTTTTCGTGGTACACTTTTGCCAAACTACGGTGGTGAACTGACTATACACGAGGTCCAGCTACTATACAGGTGGTCCGATAGCTACAGGGAGACTGACATGGTTCCGTGCAGCTAGCACAGAGCGATTCGAGGACATGGGTATGGGTTTTGTCAGATAAAGAAAGGAAGAGACGCAAGAAGACGTCTGTGTTGGTAGTGTGAGGGTTTTGAATGGACAAAAAAGTCAACATTTGAAAAGGGGAAAAAAGGAAAAAAGATTGAAATAGCTAACCAAACCATGAATAATAGAGGATCATACTGGCTTACCATATATACTCAGAAAATGAAATAATGAAATATTCACATCATAATAAAATACAAAAGCTAGTTCAGTTCATTATTCTTTGGAGACTTCTATGAAACAAAATTTCAGTGATTCTGCAAATAATAACATAGTAACCAGTTTACACTAATAGCAATGGAGATCTCCACAAGTTCATATATTCATTCTATTTATATCCCAGCACAAGTTATAAGAGAAACCACAAAGGATGCTGATTTAGGCAATTATGGGTTAAATAATCAATTTGCAATCTCACAAACAATGTGCCATAATGTGAACCTGGGGATCCTTGTTTAAGTAAAAAAAGTTAGGGCGAAATAAGAAACAATGAGAAGTTGTACTTGTCCTTATCGGAGGATGGCCATTTATCCTCAAACCACAATTTCCTTGTCAATCTAATTACATACCATTAGCCTTCATATTCTAGAAAAAAAAAAAGTTGTATTGGAAAAAACCTTTGTTTACAATTTCAAAGGGAAAAGAACAAAGAGAGAGTTATGGATAGAAATAAATCAAGTAGAGCAAGTAAGCAACCAAGTGACTGTAGTTGACACAATGTACAAATTAAATGAAATGTTAATAGAAAAATTCAAAAGCTAGCACTATCAGGTGAAAGCAAAAACAAGAAATTCTCCAGACAAGTGTATGAAAAGGGTCTCTTAAGCAAACAAATAATAGGCAAGCAATGATTTCTCTGGATTCGATAACAGAAAACAATATTGACTAGAAATCTATAATCAAAAATAGCACTAAGAAGGTGAAAAATAATAATATACCTGTAGAAGTTTGAAATACTCCCTGCATGTGTGCTCTTTACTTTGCTTTTCTTTAAACATGTGTATTAACAAAGCATATCACACCTTATTTATCCCGTTGCCAATAACAAATGTGCAAAGGAATGTCATGGAAATGAATAATAATTCACATGTACAAAATTTGGACATCCAAAAAGTCATTTGCCATCATAAAATCCAAGAAATCTTCATTCTTCACCTCATTATCCTCATTCTTATTTTTCGTTTCCTCAATTATGTTCCCCCCAAGCTTGAAATAATATATCCATGTATTTCTTGGATTTCATTTCCTGCCCTTAATGATGCAATTATTGTAACATCCCGTAAAAATTTAACAATAAATTAAGTGATGTGATAATTATTTTGGCAATGATAGGAATAATGACTTGAATTTGCATCATTTATGTCTCAAGAATAAAAGTTTATTACTCAAACGATTACCTAAATTAAAAAAAAAATTGGTTATTGATTAGTATGACTGGAAATATAACAATCTGATTGTAAAATCACATTAAGTATAGGGACTCAATAAGTAATAAATGAATGGAAAATGGATTGGCCACATCATCCCTTAAACATATGGTGATAGTTTTGCCAAATGATAGGACACTTGTTATTTTTGTAATTAATGGATTCCAAATGACATTTAGAAACAATTAAATCTAATGCCTATAAAAAGGCCATTTAATGGAGGATTTCACCAAAGTTTTCTACCAACATTCTACTTATCTCTCTTTTCTTCCATGCATATAATATCTTTCTCACTTAATAATTATCTAATCAAAGAAATAAGTAAGAATCCAATTTCCAAACATAGCCTCGATTGTGGAATATTAAGATTTTAGAGGCACTTTTTGATTTAAGATAAATCAAGCAATCTTTGGATAATCAAGAGGTAAGCAACTAATGCTTTGATTTTCTTTCAAACATTCTTGAAGTTTTCATGAGATAAACTTGGAATTTTATGCATTGTTATGTAAAATGATTTCTTACATTTGAATTACTAGTTAATGCCCTATCCGTCTTACTTTGCTATGTGGTATTTCCCCGTGCTAGAAGCCACCTAATAATATCGAGGTGGGTAATGAATATCATGGTGATTTGTCTTTGTGGTTCTTTGTAGTCTATGTGAAATTCCAGTAGGGGTCAACCGGAATTCAATTATGGATTCACTTAAATTGATAAAAATCTTGTGCGCACTACGGGTAGTAGTTTAACTAGTGATAGGGCCCTTTTGTGCATCCAAAAGCTTTGTGAAATTCATGATTTTCCTGAGCATGTGATTTAAAAGGGGTTTCTTAAAAAGATGCGTAAATCAAAAGATTTTGTTACTTACTGAGTACGTTGTACTCACTCCTTTTTCTACAATTTTGCAGATGGTTGAACGCAAGATAATTGAGAAGCAAACTGAGAGTCGGAGCATCCTTGGTAAAGGAAGTAGAATTGTGCATGTAGAAAAGAACCGATCTTGCAAATACGAGAATGTACTATAGATATTCCTAGAAATAATATATGGGCTCAATAACTTTTGTATGCAAAGTATGCTATTCCTCTGTGTTTGTGTGTGTGTGTGTGTGTGTATATATTGGCAATTTATGATATGTAAAATAAATTGTTCATTTTGTACGTCCCGTTTCCGCTATTTATATGAAGCTTTCGCTATAAAATTTAATAAATTCAATAATAATGGATAAAATAGCGGGGTGTGACAATTACAACCATGGGAAAACAACTTCCAAAACTGGAACTTGAGCTGTAGGCACACCATTAACTTCCATGGGAAATCCCTAGCTGAGCCTTTTTTTTTAAACAATTTTTTTTAAGCTCAAATCTCATATCTCCAAAGCCTTATGAAAAATCAACAAAAAGAACCAAGAAAATAAAGTTCAATCTGATAAAAGCAATCTTAAAATCCAATATATATATATATATATATATTGTAACATCTTGGAAATTTCTACAAATTAAAGTAAGTCACACAATTGTTATTTTGAAAGAATTACTTAAATAACATTGTAAGATTTCTTGAAAATTAAAAGCTTGGTATTCAATTGACGTTAAAGAAAGAATTGGCTCCTAATTGACATAAACTAAAGTATAGTGACTTAATTGATATAAATTGAAGTTCAGTGGCTTAATTGAAGGATGAGACAAAGCACAAGGACTTCCTAGAAAATTTCCGCCAAGTGTGCGGTATATGTCGCGCCACGTGTCGAGATTTGATTGGCGGAACTCAAATTTTATTAAAACTCACTCAATTCTAACTATTATATAAAGGGTTTTTTGGTCCTCAAGTTTCCCAAAGACCCCAAACTCTTCCAACTTTCACCTCATTCATCCAAATTTGTCCAAAGCCAAGAAATGAGAAAGAATGACCCTCAAAACCCTCTAAAATATCACCCTTGTACTTGAAAAAGGGTCATTACTATGTATAAAAAGATCCTAACTCAAAAATAGCTTTAATTAAGGAATATCAAGGCTTTAAAGAAACCTTTTTCACGTAGATTATTCAAGAAATATTTGAAGTGAGTAACACGTGTCTTGGCTTTATCCTTTTCTATCCCTTTGCTATATTCTTCTCTTTGTATCTTGAATCTCTCTCTTTTAGAACTTGTGCCCTCCTTTAATTGAATTGGCCTTTGATATTTGACGGTGCACCATTATTTTGGATAAATGATTGTTCTTTGCTCTTGGTCATCGCTAGTGACGCCATAAACCCGTTCTGCTCTGCTATCTGAATTGTTTTATGGCCCTGCTGTGTGGTCTCGGCCATTCTGATCTGTTATTGGATTGTATGGCTTACGGGTGGAGGCTAAACTAGTGATGTGCTTGAGCTTCGTATCCTTGTATCTGTGTATCTTTGTGGATGACCTCCTTGTGCATAGAAATGTCCTCTTCTGTATTGTTTTCTGTGGGCCAGTACATGTTGTTATTTACTGGGTACTTTTGTACTCACTCCCTATCTTCTACAATCCTGTAGGTATTGAATTTAGAGCTATGTGGCCGGATCGTCCCAAAGGTGGAGGGAATACATATATGTGATCGAGACTTCGGTGTGTGCGGCCGAGGTTTCGTTGTAGGTAGCCCACGAAATATTTAATCATCAGAGTGCGCAGCGAAAGCGCCTCGATATTTGGAACTGTATTTGTATCCATTTTTAAGAGTTAAAGGCTTCCGCTACTGTGTATGAGAATCCCGTCCGTTACATATATTGAATTTTGTCACTGGGTAGAATGGAAGCTCTCTTGATTTCAGTAAAAAAGAATGACAGATGAAAATCAAACACCATATAGCCAAAAATTATTTACAAGGGATATTAATATCATTGCGAACCTAATTTAGATGGTGAAAAAGGTTAAACACTGAATTGATTCACAAATTGAAGAGAAGTTGAAATTACATAGTGGATGCATATGGGCTAAATACTTAGAAATACAAATTAGGCGTACACAGAAGGCTGGCGAGTTGTGCGACCTCGCAGCGACTCCACCCCTAACTCATGCAGCACCAGATCCAATCCAAAATTCTGAAAATCAGAAGTGAATCCCTAAATCACAGCACATAGAAATAGCCAGAAATCAGAGAGGGAAAATGCATTAGAGAAGAGAGAGTAAAGAATAGCAATAGAAGTAAGCATCTTGCAAGGATGGATTAGTGCTTGGTTTCTGACGAACCGGATAAAGTCTCCAAATTTGTGGTAAAAAAATGAATTACAACAGAAGGGTAAATGTGGAACTGGAAAAATGTCGTCCTATGGTACCCAGTGCTTCAAATGTTGTACCAAAATTGAATCTACAGTGCAATTAACA